>WOFM01000522.1:0-17368 GCA_011428145.1 Ericerus pela | reverse complement strand
TTATTAATATTTGAAAGTTCGTGTTTCACGCAAAGTGAAAGGCTTAGTGCCGAGTGATACCTCCACGCAAAGTAGTAGGAAAAATTAAAATTCGTAAAGAAAAATTTCAATTCAGTGATTAAAGTAACTATCCTGAAAAAGTGAAATGTTCAATTAAAGTAAAAGTAACAAATTAAAAGTGAAATAAAAGTGAAATTAATGAAAACAACGGTAAAATCTTGGGCGCCTGTGAAAACGTCAAAATCAGAAGTCTGGAGAAAACAAATCAGATACGAAAGGATTCTATGGTTCGGTAGACCAGCGCATACAGTCAAAAGCGGTTGGCAATTGTTCATGCTGTGTTCCAGGGACTGAAACAGCGAAAGAAGAGCAAAAATTCAAAGGTTGCAGAGTGAAAATTGTCGCAGATTGGTGTCATTAGGGCAAGGTAGCAGAAGGAAAACTTCGAAAAATACGAAAAAAGAAACGAAAAATTAAAGATAAGTAAAAAGCCCAAGTTAATTTATATATATTTCGTGTGATTTTGCCCAAAATTAACCTGAAAAATTTAAATTACAGTAAAATAATATTATATTTCAATATATTTCAGGAAAATTCTCAACCAGATATTAAGCAAAGTTAAGACTTGAAAGGTGGTATCGATAGCCTTTAAATTTTATCTTGCTGGTTGAGAATTGAAAGAAAGAGGAAATCTCCAACAATAGAAAACTCATTTCAGAACATTGACATAAGTGACAGACTTTTTCCTGTTCACATCGAATAAAAGATTGATTCAATTAATGTAGATTGATAGATTGTTTCCTTTTCAGTAATCATCTCTCTCATATTTGTGAAATATTTTTGCACTGTGTATTAATCTGAACTTTGATATGTTTGATAGAATCATCGATGCTCTGAAATAAGTTTTGGGACTTTAATTAATTTGACATTGGAAATTTTTGACGAAAATAAAATCACAGTAATTTGACCGCTCAAGAAGCAGTAACAACGGCGGAGAGATCAACTCATCGTCGGCAGTATATTTCATAAGAATTAATTTAGAATATTGACTAGTTAATGAAAATCATAATATAATATTTTTTAATTTGCATTCCCAATCGAGCGGTTGAGACCGTGTTACCCCTTAGATTTAAGTTCTCGTGTTTCTGAGGTAGGACATAAACTCCCTAATACCAGAAATATAATAATAAAATGTCGAGATTCGATACGAAAAAAGTATTTGATGGGAGGAATTAAGATGCCTGGAGGACCACGATGGTGTCAACACTATGCAGAGGGACTGTACCCAGTAATGCATGATGTTGAAACCAAAGTGCTGTTTTTGGGATTGGAACTAAATAATTTTTTAAACCCTGAGTCTGGTAATGCCAGTTCGGCTAATAGGATGACATATTTTCGTAACCAAGAAAAAGGCAAGGCTTTAATTTATCAGGGATTAAACAACGAGCTAATAGAAAGAGTAAAAGACTTAAAAACGATAAATCAGATTCTGAAAGTTTTAGATGAAAGGTACAAAAGCTGCACGCAAGTTACATATATTAATGCGAAGCAGGCCTTTCAGAGGTTAAAATTTAATAGTGAAGGTAACATGAGAAGCTATTTAGATGTGTTTTCTCGAGCAGCCCAGAAAATAAGGGACTGTGGAAAAAGCTTAGACAAACAGGAGGAGATAGAACAACTCCTTATTTCTTTGAACATGGACTATGACATGACAAGGCTGGAATTTAATACATTAAGCCAAGATCAAAAAACGATCGAGACACTTCATGCCATGTTAATCGAAAGATCAGACAGACTATATGACGAGAAAAAGTCTAGGAACTTTAATAATAATAAATTTCGTAATTTTAATAATAATAATAGAAATCAAAGATTCCAATATGGTGGGAATTATAATAGATATAACTACACAAATAGGAATCAGAATCATAACCAAAATATAGATCAGGGAAAATGACATACAATAATAATCAAAAGTCAGAAATGCCTCAGAATAGTAATAATAGTTATGAAAATAGAAAATACAATAATAGTCAAAACCAAAATAATTTGCCAAATCCGAATAACTTAGTATGTTTCAAGTGCCATGGCAAAGGGCACATAGCTAAGGCATGTCCGTCAAATAAAGAAGGTATAAAACCCCAAGACAAAGTAGATGGTCCTGCACAAAATACGAGATAAGGACGAAATAATCAAAATAATAATAATAATAAAAACAAAAAAGAACATGATGTGCAATGGTCAATGATGATCAGGTATAAGGACCAAGAGTCAAATAATAACATAAATAATAATAAATTGATAAACCTTATAACATCTAAAGATACGAAACAGGAGTCAGATTCTGATTATGTTCCTCTTACTAAGAGAATAATGTTAGATGGTGGAGCTGTGGCCCACGTCATTTCTGATTTGTCGAAATTGTCTAACCCTATAATGCTTGAAAAGCCTATTGAGTTAGAATGTGCCATCCAAGACACTTTACTCATTGCCACTCATATAGGAACAATGTTTATCAGGGTGGAAAATTCAGAGAGAAACCAGACGGTTATAAGATTAAAGAACGTACACTACGTACCATCCCTAAACGTGGACCTTATGTCGGGGATTAAAAAACGGAGAATAGGGTGCTGGGCATACATCAAAACTTTTCCGCAGCGCATATATATGTCCGTGGGACGGACAAAGTAATTTTTTCAGCTCCAAAAATTGGGGGGGTGTACATGGTAAAGTACGAAATTGTACCGGAATCAATGGTCAATATTATAGATAGGGAAGACGATTTAAATTAGATATGTCCTTATAATAATAAATCAAATAAATTGGTATGCATGCCTAACATAAATTCCCAGGATGAGTGGATGGAATACGAAATAGAAGAGGAAGTCGTTGAGGAAAGTCAGGAGGAAACGGAAGAGGACAGAGAGAATATCAATAATGATACACAAGAAAAAACAAATAATAATAACCTAGACGATAATAATATACACTAATGATGAATATAATAATAACAATACACAAAATAATAAAATGAATGAAGATAGTGGTGAAAGGAATGAGGATGTAGGCACAAATGATGATAATATAATAAATAATAATAATATAATAAACAATAAACAAGGAATAAGTGAGAATATAGAGAAAGCAAAAATAGATAAAAAAATGATATGGCATAGGAGATTGGGACACCTGTCAGGGAAGAATTTAAAATTCTTGACAAAGGTCTCAAGAGGTATTCCAAATGGAATTACATTTTGTGATGACAAATTCAGCCTGTGTGAGACATGTGTGAAAGCAAACTCCAGGAGACTGGGACACAATGGAACTCGCAGCAAGCCAGAAAGAAAACTTGAACTCGTTTCATCGGACACAATGGGCCCCTTCTCACCAGGAATATATGGTGAAAAGTACGTTTTAATATTCGTGGATCATGCCACAAAATATACTTTTATCTCCACTATTGAGAAAAAGTCAATGGTGCTTGAAGAATTCAAAAAATTATATATGAAATTAAAATCGAAATTTTCAGACTGTCCCATAGCCACTTTAAGGTGTGACAATGCTAGAGAGTATCTGGATTCAAACATGAAAACATTTTGTGAGGAAAACGGCGTGAACCTTGAGCCTGTCGTTCCGTATTCACCAGAGTTGAATGCGATGGCCAAAAGGCAGAATCAAACGATCATGGCGAAGACAAGGGCCATGCTGTTCGACTCCAATCTGGATTTCAGTTTTTGGTCTTTAGCTGTCTTGACGGCTGTTTATGTTATAAACAGAAGCCCAACTAGGGCCAACAAAGATTATAGGACCTCGTACGAAATGTTTTACGGTACTAAACCAGATCTATCTAATACGAGAGTTTTTGGATCTCTCGCGTTTAGACACATTCCCATAGAAGTCTGTCAGCAGCAGGCCACAAAAAATAAAAGAAATAAAACCAATGTCGAACACCCAAAACTAACGCAAAGATCTGATAAGGGGATATTCGTGGGTTACATAAATAGTGGGTACTGTATAAGGGACCCATTAATCGACAAATCGCATGTCACTTGCGATGTCAGATTGGATGAAGCGAGGAATATTACACAAATAGATAATAAATATAATAATAATGAAATAATACAGGAAAATAATAATATAACAGAAACCCCTGTAATATTAAACTTATTCAAATCTAGATATAAAAACTATATTGAGGACCACATCCCTCAAAAATGGGAGGATGTCGAAAACAATCCTTTTAAGGAAGAGTGGCAACAAGTCATTAATGACGAGCTGAAGTCACTATCTGATATGGGCGTGTGGGAAGTCGTCCCAAGAGAGAGAAATGTGAGATTAGTGGACACAAAGTGGTGTTTCACCACGAAACCCAACAACCAAGGCATTCACATACCGAAAGCCAGGTTGGTTGCAAGGGGGTTTAAAGATCTTACTCACTATTCTCTAACGGAAACATATGCCCCGGTGATCCAATATTGGTTAATAAGGTGGATATTGTCCATTACAAATAAATATAATCTAAATATAACACAGTTTGATATAAAGACTGCGTTTCTTAATTCACAAATAAAATATCCTATATATATATCAAACCCTAGGGGATGCCAACTAGGCAAAAATAATTGCCTAAGATTAATAAAGTCTATATATGGACTGAAAACGTCTTCCAAAAGTTGATACGATCTATTGAATTCAACAATAATTCAAGCTGGATTCACCCAATCAAAAATAGATAGGTGTTTATATATAAAACAAGATAATAGTGGTGCAATGGCATTTTTAATAGTCTATGTGGATGACATGTTGTTGGCTAGTAACCACAACGAGTGTACACAAGACTTAATAAATACCTTTAATAATAATTTCACACTAAAAATAGAAAATAATCCAACCTTTTTTGTAGGATTCGAAATAGATAGGGATACTTCTAAGAAACAAATCATATTAACACAGAATAGATATATAGATAAAATTCTCCGGAAATTTGGAATGACGGAATGTAACCCATCTTCCACACCTATGGAGACAGGACTAAAAATAAATAGACCAAAAAATGGATTGGATGACACCGAATATAGGGCTATGATTGGGAATTTGCTATATGTGGCAAGACTAACCCGCCCGGATATTGCCTTTGCCGTCAATTACTTGTCACGTTTTCAGGCATCCTCCAATAGCGAAATTAAAAATTATGTTCGTCGTATCATTAGATACCTTAAAACCACAAGGGATTTTTCTCTGGTCTTCCACTCTGACCAAACACACATAAAAGCTTTACTCAATGCGTCGTATGCACCCGACGTAGACGATTCACCCATTGATATAAATAATCTGGAGAAAGGGTGCTCCACAACTGGTTACATGATATTTGTTAACGGAGACTTGTTAAATTGGGCCGTTCATCGGTAGAACTCGGTTGCAACCTTGTCGACTGCAGCCAAATTAATTGCATTGAATGATGCACTAGACGATATATATGTGATCTGGAGACTAACTGAGAGCGTTTTCTCTGTAACCGACCCAGTGCAAGTCTATGAGGACAATATATCTGCGTCCCAAATTGCATCTAGGGGAGGCCAGAAACACTCCAGGTCTTTAGCGATCAAATGTTACGCAGTATTGGAAGCTTTCCAAAATAAACTCATAAGTTTTAACGATATTAGGTTGCCTGATCAAGTTGCCGACATACTTACTAAGGCACTTGATTGGAAAACCTTTCAAAATATTGTTACGAGAATACTCCGGACAAGTCAACTTTTCGGCCAATAGTCTTAATTGACATAACCCTCAAAATTTTTTGATATTTGGTTTTGAACTGCGGATGGGCGTCGGTCTTTTAGCGCCTATGGTAAACCGAGCAGTCCATACGTCATTTCACACTTCACATCACAATGTTTAATAGGTTCCCCGTTGCTGCTCTACCTCTCTTATTGGTATCAGCATTCCCTAATATACACAATTGATTCCCACAATAGCATATTTATATTGAAACCCCACACGATTAATTATAAGGACATATACATATATAATAATATTATTTCTAGACAGCTGACGATGAGGAGATATTGATCTCTCCGACCTGCCATTTTATTTATATATTTTTTTTTAAACTAAAATCACACAATACTTATAAGACGTGACACAATAACAGAGGCTTAAATCTATACCTCATGTTAGTAATTACACAATATATTTAAGATAAAACACATAACACATACTTCCACAAACATTAATTGTATATTATAATACTAGTCAACGACATATTTTATTTTTTGTTTTACCATTTTATATATATATATATATATAGCAATTGTATATGACACCTATATGTAATAATTTTGACTGCTTTTGCTTATTTTAATATTTTTATTGTTTATATGTTTTTTTTTCAATAATACATACAATGTGTGACAAATTTTTTAATTATATGTTCGTTCGTCCGTTTTGAATTGCCGGGGGATGTTGGGATACGATTCCCTCACTACCTCACGAACATGGGACATCACATTGACTAACATTGTATGTAACACATTATTACATTTATTCGTTTTGCATGTGGCGACACTGATCGCCAACATAGTATTCTTTCCGCCACTGCTCGACGGAGAATGTTCTCCGTTCGTCAGTCGTTGTACTAACGTTGTAAATAAACATATTTCAAAATGGAAGTCCGTACTTATCTTTTCTGTGTAAAGTAATTAATCCTCACCTCAATACGAAGTGCTTCCCCTACTATTCTCGATCCAATAACGCTGTTGCTTCGCCATTACATATTTCCTTTGTGAAATATAATTTAGTCGCTAATAAAATGTCATTAAAGTAGAAAGTCTCAAGTTCTTTCGATCCTCGTTCTGTACGCCTCACATCACCTACCATGAAGTGAGGTTGAAATCTAAGGAAAGAAACAAGTTAGTTAGAGATACTATAATGCAATGATCTAAAGTACAAATTACAAGTTTGAGGAAGATGAACGATCTCCCTCCATTACGAGATTAAAGTTTGAGTGGGAAATGAGTTTCAGCGTTCTCGGGTGAACGATTGAAAAAAGTCGTGTTTGTTCGCACAACCTGAATATTGTTAGTGCGCGTTATCGAAAGTAGTTGCGCTATATGTTAGTGAGTGAGTGCTGGTGGAGTGCAGAACAACATAAATTTGTTGATTTATGAATAAATTTCATTTGTTGATTTAAACATTTATTTTTAATTGTTTATGGACCTGGGACAGAAGTAAAGCGAGGTAGAAAGTAGGATTTTTATTATTATTGAGAGCCAAAAAAAATTAGGAAGTGTGCAAAAATAGTGGGAAAGTGTCCAAAAAAATTGGGGGTTAGTTCTCAAAAGCTTTGGGAGATTTCAGCACCTCTGTATATATATGATGGAGATGACAAAAGGGCAGTTTCGGTGTCTTGCCTGTAGAAAGGGTTTCTACAAACAAGTGTACTTCCAACTAAATATCTGATTGGAGGAAAATGTCGCAAGGTGCATTTGTTTATGAACACTGACGTACTAATTACCTCACTTTTACAGCGATTTCCGATTCTGATTGGTTGAGGTGTTCTGGGGTACTTCAAATGCTAGCACGCAGCATCTATCGTCTGGACACTCAACTCATGTTAAAACAGTTCCGTGTCGTCTCCATCATATATATATCCTCGAAGGGAATAGTCAAGTCAGCGGAATTTTTTGTTCAATTTTTCAGGTTTGATTTTAAATTTTAACTTTAGAAGTTCTTTGATTGCAACTTTGGTTGTGGACTGTCAAAACTCAAAAATAAAAGATTATTTTTTTGAATTGGTACGTCGTTTACCTAAATTTAGGTGTATAAGTGCTATTTGCTTTGTCTGATGTAATTTGTTTATAGTATCGTAATATTTAATTTTTCGACGGTTTCCTAAGATGACCCAAAATTTATACGAGAAAAGTATGAATTTCATAAATGATATTAAGGATCCGAATGCAGACAATAATTTCAACTTAACAAGTGGGAGGAAATGGTACCGAGAACCAGCTCACAGGTATTTACATCTTTACATTTGTGATACGTGTACGTTTGAAGCCTTCTTATTTATCGTGAAGTACAAATATATGTTTGTAAGTTGTAAGATTAACAAGAATATTGTCATTCTCACGAAGAATACGCGAATTTGTTCGTTAGGTTGTGACAATTATGTTGGTTAAATTTTGAAAATTTCGTGAAATTGAAATGCCTTCATGCATGTTACTTAGTTAGAATTCTATAGATTTTCATTTCATTTTTTTAATGGTACTTTTATTACTTTATAAATTACTGAACGTTGACGTAGGGAACTTTCAACCGAGCCCTTGAATAGTTTCATAGAGTTGTCAAATTTCAGCTCGATTTTTTGGCATAGTTTTTGTGGTTTTATTAATATTGTATTTATAGCTTCGACCATTTGGTTGATCATTTCATAGTCATTGTTTTTTTCTTCTTTTAATTCTCGTGTTCAACGAGAAATTTCCGATTACTCTTTATTTATTTGTTTTCGATCGCATTGGAAGATTTTCACTCTTCGTTCGAAAATCCAAGTATGAAATTCTGTTTAGCTGAGCTAGTTTGGCATTTTTATTTGTTTCATCTATCTGAGCTTATTTAGTTAAGCAGTTTTATTTGGGGTCTATATTTTGATGTGTCTCAAAAATATTTTGCCTGATGAAATCATGGAAGTTCTCACTATTGAGTATTGATATTCGTAGTCGTGGAAAATTTTGACTATCCATTTTCGTTTAAGTAACTTTGGAAGTAAACAATGTATCATTTTTTTTATTAGTGTCTCAATTAGAATGAGGTCAAAGGGAAGACCTGATTGAAGAAAATGCATCATAAAAAATGTATTTTCATGTTGAAAAAATTTATTTTGAAAACAAATAGAAAATTGAATAAATTTTTTAATATTTTTAAATTTTCACATTTTCCTATTAGAGCTTTTCAAAAACTCTTGAAATTTATCTGGGTGATACACAATGAAACTGCTGGAATTCTGTCTCTCAGAATTATTTAAACACAAAAATTTCTAGTTATAAAAAAAAGGAAAATAGTTTTTTTCCTGTTTTAAAATCAAAACTGAGGATACCTTCATGATTTTTTTCGTGATATAAAATCGAAAACATTCTGAGATGATAAAATTATTGATGGAAATAACTTTGATAAGACAGTGAGACTTTATCAAATTTTGAAAAACCTAATAGGAATTGATTCGAGTTGAAAGCCTTTATATATTTTTATTGACTGCGTACGGACAAGGTTATGTGTTTGGTATGTCTATCTTCGGAACTAACGGAATTTCGTTCGCTCATACTGTCTATCCGGAGAATGTCTTAGGCTATCCATATTTGAAAATTAAAAAATTAGAAGTGTGTAATTGAAAAAAAGGAGAATTTAAAGATTGAAACAATTATTATCATAAATTTGGGCATATCCACCAATAAGAGCTACTCATTCAGATTAACAGTTGTGTTTTTTTTTCTTTCTTTGAATAAAATTTATTATATTACTGGACCTCCCGACTATACATAACTATATGGGCAGATCATAGTATAAAAACGTGAAGACAAGATATCAAAATAAGTATCATTGGAGGTAGGTTCCCTGGTTTTTATTAAACTAAAATATCTCGCTACCTAATAAAGCTACGTTGATGAATGATAGGTTAAAATACTCGAGACATTACACTTGATCGAATGAGTGCTTATTCACTTCATTTGGTCCCCTTGGACCAGAGTTATAGGTAAATATGAAAAGAGAAACTCTTCCAAGTTTACATTTTTTTCATTTAAACAGAATGATCATGACATTTGATGAAGCTGGAGTAGTGTGTATACGGGAGATGTAGTGCATTGTCAAATAAGCCCTTATTTATTCATTAGGAACATTTGGAGTAAAGTTATGATGGAATATAGGATGTTCAGTCCTGCTCACCTCTCATTCAAAATATAGTATCAAAGATCTAATCAAATAAAAATGACGCACATGGTCTTTAATTGATTGAGAATTCGAGACATTATACGGTTTATTCAGTGAGTCCACATTTACTTAATTTGATTTAATCAGAACAATGTTACAGTTGACCAAAAAAACGACATTTTAGCTGTAAGTTTACTCACCAATTATTGATTCAACTCAAAGTGGTGTATAAGACAAGTGGGATGACTCTGCATAAGGCCCGTGTTATTTTTATGTTCCCAAAAAAATGAACAAAATTGCTCACTAAAGAAGTGCTGGTGTTCCATTTTGACAGAAATTGACTGATCATGCGAAAATACCACTTTGAATATGTCGCTCAAAATAAATTATTTTTTAACTAAGAACTCTGCATTTCTATAATAAATTGTTCGTTTTTAAGGTGAATTACAAAACATCAAAGGTTTATGATGATATAAAAAGATTTTCTGATTAATTGTGTGCAGTGCTTCGATGTTGTTTGAATATCTTTTGCTGCTTATGCGATGGTTGAGGAGAGTGACTTAAGGTGTGATAGTCCTAACTGGTGGCACTCCCAAGTTTTTATTTTGTTAAAGACAGTCAATCTCATTGTAAAACAGTAGTATATCGCCTCCATTGTATATATCCTGGAAGTTTTAAGGTTGAGCCGAGTATGTGACAACTAACAATGCAGAATAAATTTTTGTTTACATTTTGAGGTGGTATCCACATCCATTAGCAGGTGTTTCTTTTCAAATTTATTAATTATTCGTCTCTCATGGATAATCAAAGGTGAGTTAAGATTCGTTACTGTGTATGTATTTTTCAGTTTGTTGCATTCTCAAGAGTATTGTCTTTCATTAGAATGTTGCACTAAGCAATCGGTATTAGTACGAGCCTTCGATTCTGTTTTATAAACCTGGTGTTTTTCTTTGGTCTCTTTAAAATTTTACTCAGGTTACGATGTCACAAAATATTTTGGCTGAAATTTTACTACCGCCAGTTTGTCTGACAAGATACCAAAGATTTTGTGCATTTATGAGAACCCCGGAATCAGGTCTTTCGCTCATGGGATTTATGCTATTGGGAACTCATATCATATGTGTGTGTTCAGCTTTAGAACTCCTCTGAAAACTAAATTAAGATCTTAATAACCCTTTTTTTGCTTTTAGGGAAATATTAATTTTAAAAGTAGCGCAACTTTCATTACCCCTGATCATTATTGAAAAATTTCATGACAAATAGTTGAATTCTCCGAAAAGAATTTTATCGGAAAATATTAGTCTTATGCATCACTTTCTGTCGATGTGGATCTTTACTCTGGAAAGGGTAAGTTTGAGACGATTGGTATTCTTTATCCTGATTTTCCTGTTATAAAGAATATATTACGTTATTTACATTATTCTGTTAATTACAAAATTACTTTTTAAACAGTTCCAATCACCTTCAGGTTAATCACCAAATATAAGTTAACTAGTAATTCAAAATAAATAACGAGATTAACGTTTAAAAAAAGAAATAAAACTGAAAAATTATCTTATAATTGTTCTTTTGCATCACCAGCACCGTCGGGATTAATTGCAAACATATTTCAGCTTCGGGTAAACAAAGGGAGTCATATATTTTACATATTCTTGTTTCTCCTCTTCCTTTGCGCGAATACAGACTGGAAATAGAAATCATATAACATTTACATAGAATGAAGTTTTTTGAAAGTTTCTTTTCTTTTTACTGAGTGGTAGATGCGTGCGCTGTATTTCCTCCAATAGGTTTCTTTGGGTCAGCAGCAAACGAGCAGCTCCGTCTACTTGAGCTACAACTTGATTTGTTATGATTACAGCAACACCGAATTAAAAATGAAGAATATCAGGCATAAACTTTTGCATCGCAAATAACATGTATTAACTAATTAAAAATTTATGGGTCACGAATGAATTATTACCTGATAGCCGCTTTTTCAGCTGATAACACTCAATGAACATTTTATAATTATTGTATCGAGTGAAAATTTATTTAAGAAGCACGTAAAAGTGATGACTATTTCCAATTAATTTCAACAAAAAACGAAGACCTATTCGAATCTTAGTCCGAATCTTGGCTTACAACAAATTTTGCAAATTTATAGTTTGATTTCACGCAATACGAAAGTTGACGATATGCCACAAAGAAATCGCAAATATCAATTGACAATTCTGGAGATATACATTAACTCTCACATTTCTCGCCAAATGATGAGTTATGACAAACCATTCGTCTTTCCTAATAACTATAAACATTTGACAGAACATTACGTTTTGAAACCGTCATGGTTTTTTCAAATTTTTCTTTGTTCTGATTAAACTGTGAAGTAACTAATATAACACTAAGCTAAGCCTCATAAAATTATTTTTAAAATTCGAAATTAAACACAATTAAATGCATTAATATTACTTTTTATGAAATTAATAACAGGAAATCGATTCTGTGAGGATTTTTCCAGGCGTCGTTTCATTTTAAATCATTTAACAAAAAAGTAAAAATAAAAGTATTTTGCGAGGCTGACCTTGGTTATACAATACCTCTTTAAATTAAATTTTGGAAAACAAGGCAGAAGACAAAGAACAGAATCGATGTAGTAGTAATAATGTAAGGCCTCTTTAGCAGATATTCATGACACGAATTGTTCGAAAATTCATAAAATCAGAATATAAAGCCCTTTTTTAATTCAATCGAATGGTCACATACTGAAAATAATGAGCGAGAATAGTGTGCGAATTTACATTAAATATGAATAATTGTAACGAGAAGACATTCCAGAGAGCAGTCTGGAAATTCAGGACAATGGATAGATATAAATGAAACTCTGATAACTTAAATTTAGCTAATAAATAACAAGAATGCGACATAATAATATGCTCCAATTAAGAACTTTCATGCCCAAGATTATTCAAAAACCTAACAAAAATAATAATGTATAATTGTCACAAATAAATTTTCAAAAATTTTCAAATAATCTCCCCATACTTTGAATGGAATTGATAAGCAGTTACCATCAAAACAAAACACTAACGCTAATTTTGAATTTAATTTTGAATTTACTTCGTGGTGGGATCACAGACGTTAGCCACCAGAAAAATAATTTTACTCCCAGCAACAAATTACGCTATGTGACGTCATTGTTCTCTGATTTGTTTATCATTCAGCTGTTTGCCTTATATCCACAAATGTATATATAATACTTCGACCATACACATAATGGACTGCACATATTGATAAAATTAACATTGGCTTATATGAACACACTGTGAAGGCGTACATTTTATTCAAAAGTTACCTTTTTTCAGGATTTATCAAATATCATACGTCAATTGATTAAATAATTTGGAGGGATTTGCAATGTCATTTTACAAAATGAAAATTTTTTTAAAATTAAATAGCGTCATTTATTCCTTTTTAATATTTGTAGGTGAATTCTCCTCGATTTGTCGCTGAATCCTAATTAATTTAAGGGCAACAAATTGAAAAGAATTCGTAGATGAAGTCTCTTCAATTCATAGCTGAATCCTAATTAATTTAACGGCAACGAATCAAAAATAATTTGTAGATGAATTCTCCTCGATTCGTTGCTAAATCCTGATAAATTTAACGACGAATCGAAGAGAATTTGTAGGTGAATTCTCTTCAATTCGTAGCTGAATCCTAATTAATTTAACGGCAACAAATCGAAGAGAATTTGTAGATGAATTCTGTGAAAAGTACAGTTTGAGAAGGAACTTTTGAATGGAACGTACATTTCATTTGGTTGCCTTCAACATTTTATCAGTATGCGCAGTCCATCTAGTATATGGTCGAAGATATAACATACCTAGATGGCAACTAGGTCAAATTTCTGTGACAAGTGGTTGCATAACCTTCCCCATTCAGATTGGCAAAAAATCTTATCAGTGTTTAATAATAACATAGTAGTGCACAAGAATGCATATGATTTGTTGTAATTCTGTACTTGGAATTATTTTTTTGTGGTAAAAATCTGGACAAATAGAAATAAAATTTATTTTTTAAACATCAAAAAATAAAAATTTATAAAATGCCTGTGTCTTGTTCAATGTACAAGTGTACTAACAGATTCAATAAAACGAAGCAGCATCATCTATTCAACTATTTACCTCGAAGATTGCCATGATCCTGTCATGTAGATAAATCCTTGGGAGTAATTTAACTTCATGAATTCTTCAATGAATTCTCTTCAATTTATTTGAGTTTAATAGCATTAATTTATCGACAAATTCCCTTTGATTTGTTGACGAATTAAGGCCATTAAATGCATCCAAATCCCCTTTGATCTGTGTGTGTGTTTATAGATATTAATTGATTGACAAATCGAAGAGAATTTGTCGTTGAATTCTATTCAATTTATTTGCATTTATCCGCATTAATTCGTCGACGAATTAAGGCCGTTAAATATACCTGAATTCCCTTTAATTCTTGTTAGCTTATAGACATTAATTCATTGACAAATCGAAAGGAATTTGTCGACAAATTCCTTTCGATTCGTGTTCATTCAAAGACTGATTTGTCGATGAATTCCCTTCGATTTATCGGCAAATTAATGTTCTTTAACATAAATGAATCAAAAGAAATTTATATTCGTTTAATGGCATTAATTCGTGTGCATTTAACACCCTTAATTCGTCGACAAATTAATGTTATTTAATGCACCCAAATTGAAGAAAATTTGTCGACGAATTAATGTCATTAAACTCACACAAATTGAAAGGAATCCATGTGCATTTAAGGGCCTTAATTCATCAACAAATCAATGTGATTAAATGCACACAAATTGAAAAGAATTCATTGACAAATTCCCTTTGATTTGTCAACAAATTAATGCTATTAAACGCAAACAAATCGAAGACAATTCATCGACAAATTCATGAAGGTAAATTACTCCAAATTCTTCGATGAATCAAAGAGGATTCCTGTAATTTGTCTTCGAAATTCTCTTCGATTTGTCTCATCAGTGAATGAATACAGTTGAAGAAAAGTGTATAATTCACACAAATTTGTTGACAAATGGAAGGGATTAGTCGATGAATTCTTCGGCAACTCATTGAAAGCATATGATGAATTGTATTATGTACAGAGGTTGAAATATTTGTACAAAAAAATATTATAAAAGAAAATAGATTAGCCTTTCACAAAGTAATTTATTAAATATTATATATACTTTTCAAGAAAGAACACATTATGAAGTCATAAGCAAATGAAACAAATGAAAAAAAATCCCTCCCCAAAGTATTATAAGATTAGTATGCGTGATTTATAATACGTAGCAACTGCATGAATAAATAAAGCTTTTGCCAATTGGAAAATGAAAATAAACACACTATTCAGTGTAAAGTAATTATTCTTGACGGTACCGATTTATCGGTAGATTTGTCAGTAAGTGAAGTTTGTTTTTTTGTGAATCCTCAAAACCTACTCCTTGACTAATTAGTGAATTTTTATTTTCTTTTTAAATTCTCTCTTATACATTTTCATCTATGCGAATGTATATTTTTACAATGCCTTTATAAATTACTTAATCAACTGCATGTAATGCCACAAAATTTACATATGTGGGCATTCATTAAAAAACTTCTATTAAGATTATATTATGAATTCGTTTAATTCAATTAATTGACAATAAAACTTCAACAATATAACTGAAACACGCTGAATGATAAAAATGATAAAAAAATCAGAGAACAATGACGTCATTTATTGTTGGGAGCAAAATTATTTTTCTGGTGGCTAATGCCTCATGGTGGGACCATGGAACTACACTAGTCAACCATGGAACTACACTAGTTGTCCCACTTGTATTATATACCATTTTGATTCAACTATTCAAGTAGTGAAAACATCCTTATCAATTGACAATTTTTGACATTGTTAATGCTTGAGAATGTCCAACAACTGAGAAATAAATTGATTTTAAAAAAATTCATGTTATGAGGATGTAGTATCCCTTATTCCCTTCAATACATTCGAAAGTTATCAAAAGAAATTGGTTGAAAATAGAAACATCGAGATATGTAATATGTTGGCTAAATATTCATGAAAATTTGGCTGAATTCTTATTTTGTTTTCAAAATATTGCTGAAATTATGTCATTTTCCATTCGGTGCAATGAAAGTTATGAAGATGAATTATGAGAAAACTGTTAATTGCAGAGAGCTGAAATTTTTGTGAGATATTGTTGTATGTTAGCTGAAGATTCTTTGAAAATTTCAGTTCTCTACAACGAGCAGTTCTCTTGTAATTCCTCTCGATAATTTTCATTATATGAAATACCTGTGTAAATAATTTGATCTGAATTTAGTTGCAGAATTTCAGCGATATTTCGAGAACCAAGGGTACGATTTTAGCCAAATTTTCACCGGATACTTAGTTAACATAATCTCGATATCTTTGAAAAATTTCAGCTCAACCTTCGTTGATGAGATATGGCTGAAATTCTATTCAGATTGAGTGATTGAAATGATAATGATTCAGTCTAGTTGAGGAAGTGGGGAAATTTCAACAATATTTCGAAAATGAAATGAGCGATTAAGCCTGAAATTTTCGCAGAATTTTAAGCTAAAATACTACAAGTCATAAAAATTTCAGCTCTTTACAACAAACATTTCTCTAGTGATTCTTCTCCTTATCTTTGACTGTATGAGATGTCAATGCATGAACTGAACTAGATTTAGCTGCTAATAACGAAAACCAGTATTAGAAAAAAACTGAAAAAAATTCGTTTTCGTCTTTGGCACATCGGAGCAAAACTTCATTACACCGGAGCAGTTTCAAGAATCACCTCTTTTAGAAACCTTGTTCTTCAAACCGGACAGCTCCGGAGCAGCCCATCCGTAAGAGTTGGACAGCTTCTTGGCTGTATGTCGCTGGCAACCATGTCGTATCAAATGTAATAGAGACACGCATGAAAGAAAAAGTAGAACTACTTTTGAGACGATACGTATATTCTCACTCCTATGGAATTGTACAGTTTTCAATATGAGGCAACCAAATTTGAATTCGGTACTGTAGTAGTAGGTACAACAGTTTCAAAAGTGGTTCCTTTTCTCGTAGCAACGTTTAAATGCGCGTATATCTATTGTATTTAACACTCTCTTCTGTAGGTAAATTCTGTAATTCGCATGTTAGGATTCCTCAGTTTATTCCCACTTAGGCTCGAAATTTCTCCGTGACTTCTAATTTGCACCAATTGGCGCCTTCATTAGTAAAAACAATTGCGAAAAGGTTATGTGGAATACCTTGTGTGAGAGATATTCTCATCAGAAGGAAATTCTACAGAATTTAAGCGTGTTCAGCCACTTCATACGAATGTATGGGCAAGCCAAAACCAAACTGAACACTGGCGATTTTAGAGCCGGTTCTGTGAGTTTTTATACAGGTTTTGGCG
>WOFM01000521.1:268802-302715 GCA_011428145.1 Ericerus pela | reverse complement strand
TTTTACTTTAACGACATTTTATTAGCGACTGAAATATATTTTACAACTGAAATACGAAATGGCGAAGCAGCAGCGTTATCGGATCGAGAGTAGTAGGGGAAGCACTTGGTGATGAGAGTGTACATATGACATATATATATATATATTATGATAGTGATGATGATGAAGAAAGAGAGAAGGTGGGATTTCCGTTACAACAAAATGAATTAATGAAAGTTGTTTGAATTCCAGCTATATATGATGGTCCTATCTCGTCTCCACCTTGGTACACTCTACAGTTAATAATACGTACTATAATATTTCTGTGTGATCTCACGTAATCATGTAAATGTATGTCAGGAACTCACGTTAAGATGAGTTCACTTCTGTTCTGTATCTCATATGGTGAACATATAAAATATATTCTTCTCGTGATTAATTACTGTTTTATTGAATCCTCCAATATGGTAGCAGAGCGTGGTTAATTAATAATAATAATTTAGATTCTCGTGCAATAAAATAGTGATATAGTGTATTTTAAGTATTGTGGATAAGAATCCAATGATAGTCTGGTGTAGGTAAAGTTTACGTCCCGATACAAGACAAGGACCATAAGGGTAAGTAACAATCATTGAATTTCTAAGTGATAAATAATTAATTGTGGTCTTAGTGACAATTTTAGAAAATAAAGTATGTCTACGAATTACCTAAAAACGTCCTTCAGTGTGTCTGGGACGTATGTCAGTTGTCAGTCAAAAATAACTACGTAATAAGTTTAGGCAAATATGCCAAACACGTGGTGGTTGAATAAATTAAATTACGCTAAGTGCACGGACATAAAAGACAGCAGGAGCAGAAGAGAGGTGTAGAAAGAAGCCGTCTTTCATGTTCAAAACGGTACAATATTCCATGTGTGTCATGATGAAATTTTCTTTTTGTGATTTAATTACGCATTTGTTGAACGTATACAAAAGACGCCATTATCGGGAGCTTAGCATAAAGGGTGACAGACACTGAATTATGTAATTATAATTAGAGGAATGTGTTTCCAATAATTATTATTCTGTATTAAAATTATACCTGTGTGGTCAGAATAATTACCCGTAATAAAGAAATCTTGAAATACGGTTAGTCTGAAAGATTTCAGACTTAGTGTCAAGGGTAGTAATTACGTAATTTATTGTGTTTGTGTTGGTGTGTCCAGCGGTGTTAATTCTGATGAATTCACCGATGAACCCTGCTGAACCCTGATTGGCTGGAAAAATCAACTGACTTACTACCACTATTACAAGCAGTCAGTTCTGCGTAGTAATTTTGATCAACGTTCATTTTTCGAAATTGAAAACGTCAGTGTTCGTTATAAAATTTATAAAAGTACGTCTTTTATTTTGATTCTGAATTTTAATAAAATAAAATGAATATGGATGATGAAACTTTGCAAATAATAAGATATCTATCGTTATACCAGGTATGTAAAAGTAATTAATTTGTAATTTGAGTGTGTACTTTAAATACGAAAATCCCAATTCGAAGGGAGCTAATGAATAAATTTTTTTGGAAGTGTAATAATGGAGGCTAGGTACTGAAGTACTTAATTAACGGGGATAAGTATATTCTGTGTGAAAAATTGTGTATTGTAACTTTAAAATATTCATTCTTTTCAATCATTTTTGAATGAATTCTCGTTTTTACGAGCAAATCCTGAATCCTAAGGACATATTTGGGTATGAGTTAGTGCTCATCTGTGTGTAATCAAGTCCTTCAGTGCAATGATATACCATGGTGTAAAGTCCTGGCCAGGCATAAAGCGTCCTAGACCTACATATCTGTGGGAGTGAGCACCTTATGAAATTTATTCGAAGGTATGCACATTAAAAGAAGGCAATATATTTGCATACGTGTGTCGTATGATGAGTTTGTCTCACTATATTATGTGACTTTTGTCATTCCCTTGAAGTATAATAAATGATCGTTGGCTGTGGCTGTAAAAACCTAATTTTCATGTGTGTGTTCACGTATGTAATTTCAGATACCTCCAAATCAGATGGCGAATGAAAATGTTCCCCCACCTCCAGGGCTTACTGTGCCGTTACGTTTGTTACCAATTTCTAATCAACAGAGTTACCAAAATACTCTTAGTTCGACCGCTCAACCATTATTCAGTTCGTCTAACACTCAACATTCTGTAAGTTTGAACTTAAATCCAATGGCACCTACTTATGCCAGAACAGATTACAAAATGGAGCGTGAGTCGCAAAAAGCTAAATTATTGGCTGAATTTAAAAAGGCCATTGAAAATGTCATGGCATATGACATTAATTTAGCTGCTATTGTAACTGAAAACTACTTGAAAGTATGCCAAAATATCTTGATTGAAAATCAAAGATCTGAGACACGTCGTCAAGTAGAACCTGTTAGTCAGGTAACAACACAAAATTTCGGTCAGTCCGTATCAACGCAAATTTCCGGTCAGTCCACATTACCACAAAATATTGGTTCGTCCGCTACGGTGAGTAAATCAACTTCAGCTCCCATGGAAGTTGATCTTACTCAAGAAACTGTCTGACAACGTAATAAAAGAATTATGCAGGAGCATAATGCCGGTGTGTCCGCGACGATATTGAAAACTACCCAAACCTCCGATGTGTCCACAACAAGATCGTTTGCACAGGTAGTGCAATCGAAATATTGGCAACCAAAAGATACGTTAGTCGTAAGTGCGCAAGTTCTTGTTGATGAAAATCAAAATCAGCAGGAGCAACGAACAGTTACCGTAAGTTGACCACAAGCTGAAACCGAAGTACAACCTACATGTGTCGTGGCTCCGCCAACTCCAAGTTATCATCCGGTGACGAATCAAATGAGCTTGGATACGATCCAAGAAGAAACTTGGGAGGACGAACAGGCGAGAGAAGAGCGTGAAGTCGCAAATCAAGAAAGGCAACATTGGGAAAGTTCGGTCGCAAAGGCGCAAAGAGAACGTCAAATACACGAGGATCAGGTAATGGCCGAGAGAGTACAAAAGCGTTTGGATGCGGATAGAGCCCGTGAGTCGGAGAAACGTCGGAGAGATAAACAACAACAACAACAATTACAGCAACAAAAAGAGCAGGAGGCAGAAGAAGAGCGACAATGAGTACAAGAAGATAATGAACGTCGAATGCGGGAAATGATCGAGAGGAGAGATCAGGCGTTTAGAGATGCTGAAGAACAAGATCGTCTTGCAGCAGAAAAAGAGAGGCACCTCCCGATCCAACATCGTGGAAGGAATATTGGTACACATTACTCGTCTTCGGAGCCATAGGGTAAGGAAAATCATAATTATTATTTTTCAACCAAGGTTCGTATTACTCCAGTTAAATTAACCGAGGAGACCGATTTCCGGCTTTGGTATGATCAATTTAGTATGTATATTTCTCAATTTGAATTAAAAATGTTTTTGATATTAATAATCCTATTCGCTTAGAGGAAAATCAAACTCAGCTTAAAATTGATGCCCGAGCCACTCTGTGTGAATGGCTGGACAAAAATCATAGAAAATTAATCTTTGGTGAATCTGATCCTACGGTGTGTTTCCTTAAAATTAAACATATGAAAGAACCAAAAGGTCGTGTGTGCGACACATACATAACTCAAATCTATCAGAAATCTTTTAATCCTAAAAATATAGAATTAGAAGAATGGCTGAAAGAATTTGAGGAATTATCTCGTAAGTTAACAATTTATTATAACGGTTGGTCCGAAGAACGAAAGCTCGAAGCTTTCCTAAATCATATGATAATTCCATTTCCAAATATTAGAATACAATCTAAAGATCGTAAACAGGTTGGTCCTAATGGTGAAATTCTGTGTGATATTACTTACGAACAAGCTAAAGGCATCGCATTAGAAGAAGAAATGTTATTAAAAGAACAAAATAATACCTATAAGTTAGATAAAGCTGCGGCTAAGGCAGCTAAATTTAATAATCCGAATTTTAAAAGAAAAAGACTTAGTGGCAATTTTAATAAGAAGTTTGATTTTGCAGGAGAAAGTAATGAAGCGAATAAGTTTGACTAAGCTACTCGTAAATGCTATAAGTGCAATAGGCGTGGTCATCTAGCGGCAGAGTGTAAAGCCACCACTAGATTAGAGCCTATTAACGATTCTTCCGGTCAGTCCGAAACAAATAAAATATCCGGTCAGTTCCGCAACAAAGGTGAACAAAGGGAGAAACGACATAAGTCGTATCATAAATCCAAGCGTTCACACAAGTACCATAAGAAAAGTAAAAGACATGGTGCTCGTTCTACAAGAAGACGTTTGTCGTCATCCTCATCTACGTCAAGTTCCGGTTTGTCCAAAAGTTCAAGTTTGTCTAGGAGTCAGTCTCCAAACCCGAAAGGTAAAGCGATGGTTTTAAAAACCAAATCAAAATTTACTAAGTGTATGTATATTAATGAACAGCCGAGAAATGAAATTTGTTTTCTTAGTGATACAGGAGCTACAAATCACTTTGTGTCCGATCTTAAATTTATGAAAAATGTTCAAAATTTAAAGAAACTGAAAATCATCTCTTGCGCTAATAAAAATGAATTTGCAAACTTATACGTAACCCATAAAGGTTCTATCTTTGTGAAAAATCTTAGTGGTAATACAATTGAGTTGAAAAACGTAAATTATTCTAAAGAAATAAGCGATAATCTATTTTCGTTACATAAAACAACGAAACTAGGTTATAATGCAATATTTACAAATACTGAGTGTAAAATAATAAATAAGAAAACTGGCGAAATTATTCTGTGTGGTCATAAATTTCAAAATTATTGGATTATAGATTTCAAAATTAGTGAAAATAATGAAAAAGTCTGTGTGACAAAACAAAAAGAAGCTGTTAGTCAGCAACAAATAAATAAAGAGCATGGTTATGCTCAAATTCATGATGTATGGTCAGAGTCAGAAAATGAAACTGTTAGTCAGGACAATGACCATGATCATGATTATATTTCAACTCAAGGGTATACGAATATTCAAAAGCTTGATGATGAAGGTCTAGAAGAATTTCTAGATATTGGTGCTAATATTACAATTGAAGAATTAAAGAAAATAGATGAGTTTAATAAAGAAAGTATTCGAAAGAAGTTAAGTCTTCTTTATCATTTAAGACTTGGACACGCATCAGTCGCATATTTAGAAAAAGCAAAGAAAACTTTTAAATTTCTCAAAAATATTAATTTTGCAGACGAAATTAAAGATTGTGAAGCATGTAATTTGGCAAAAATAACAAAATGTCCTCATAAAGCTGTGCGTGATGTTGCATCAAAACCTTTAGTAAGAGTTCATTCCAATCTAATTGGCCCAATAAAACCAGTTGGAGTCTGGCAGAAAAGTTCTTACATAATAACTTTTACAGATGATTTTTCTAGATATACTGTGACGTTCAGTATTAAAGATAAAACCTGTGTGGCTGAAACTTTTCTAGAGTATCTAAAAGTAATGCGAGCAAATCTTGGTGATAGATCAGCTAAAATTAATTATTTACGTATCAACGGTGGTTGAGAATATATGAGTGTGTCTATGAAGAAAATTATTGCAAATGAGGGTATCATTGTCGAGACTTGTCCTCCTGATACTCCTCAACTTAATGCCGTGGCAGAAAGAGTAAATCGAACTTTACTTATGAAAATTCGAGCTCTTTTCATCGATAGTGGTCTACCTATTGATTTTTGGGAACTTGCGTTAAACCAAGTTGTTCATATTCACAATAGGTTACCTCACAAAAAGTTAGGATTTAAAACCCCATATGAGTTACTTCGGAATAAAGTTCCTACAATTAAATATATTCATCGATTTGGCTGTGTGGCATACCGAAAAATACCGTATGAAAAACAAAATGTTAAAAATTTAGAAAGCCGTAGAGAATTGTGTATTCTCGTCGGATGTAATGCTGAATCGTGGCAACTTTTAAATCCAACAACAGGTAAATTACATAAATGTAGTGATGTTGAATTTTCAGAATCTGTAATGTTCAAAGATAAATTTCCGTTAGATTATTTTTTGAAAAATGGTTTCCCTACTTTTGATACTAATACTTGGGTCGAAAATGAACAAGTCCCTGAAGTTGACTTTGCAGGAGATATTTCGGACAATTTAATCCAAAATAAAAATAGCTCAAATAAACGTAATTTAAATGAAAAAATTGTCTATGTGTCTAAAAGTAAGAAAGTCAAATTCAGTGATACAACTTTCAGTAAGTCTAAAATTGAAAATGAGTTAGAAATAATTAATCCTAAAGATAAACCTGAAGTAATTGAAAAGAAGTATTTTTCTATGATGTGTAAATTAAATGAAGTACCTGAAAATTTAGATGATGTGTTCAAATGTAAAAATAAATCTGAGTGGTTAAAAGCAATAGATAAAGAATTAAAATCCTTAAAAGATAGTGATACTTGGGATTATGTTAAAAGACCTAAGTATACTAGAACAATTGATGCTGGGTGGATATTTGTTAGAAAAGTTGAAGGAAATGGTAATATTCTTTTTAAAGCGCGCTTAGTAAGTCGTGGCTATAAAGATAAAAATGTATATGATTATTCTGAAATATATGCTCCAACTTTAGGTATTGCTGAAGTTAGAGCTATATTAGTGATCGCAAATAAATTAAAATGGGATGTTATACAAACTGATATAGATGTAGCATTCCTTAATGGTGAACTTGAGAAAGATATTTACATGGAAATTCCTGATGGTGTTAATAAATCCGATGAGTTCAAACGCACACATGTATGTAAATTAAAGAAATTGTTGTATGGTCTTCGGGTTACTCCCAAACGCTGGTATGTTCGTTTCAAAAAAGCTATGTCCGACATGAGATTTATTGTCCATGAAGGTCAAGCTAACATTTATTATTGGGAAAGAAATTCTACCTTTGTGATAATTGTTGCGTATGTCGATGATATTCTTATTACCGGAAATAATAAAGATAAAATTTTAGAAACTCAACGTCATTTAAATAAAGAATTTAAGCTAAAAATTATGGGTGAACCTAAAAAGTACATAGGAATTGAAATTAATCGTAATAAAAATCAAAGAAAAATGTGTTTGTCACAAAAGCGTTTCGAGTCTATATTGTCTAAGTATGGCATGAACAACTGTAAAGAGTGCGATACTCCTATGGTCACAAATCAAGCGGATCGAAAAGCTAAGTATGAACCTAAAATTGAAACAACCTTGAACTTAAAACATTATATTCCGTATCGAGAAGTAGTTGGTGCTCTTCTCTATTTAACTATGTGTACTCGACCTGATATTTCTTTCTGTGTGAATATATTAACTCATAAATGTAGTAATTATGACATTTACAATTGGATTAAAGTTGAACGTGTGTTGAAATTCCTAAAAAGAACTAAAGACCTTGGAATATACTTCGAAGGTAATGGTAATAATTTCATTAGTTACAGTGATGCTTCTTTAAGCATGACTGATCCAGATGGTTTGTCCACATCAGGCTATTTAATTCAAATATTTGGTGACTCAATAGCTTGGGGTACCAAACGACAAAAATGTGTTGCTACCTCATCTATGGAAGCCAAATATATTGCATTAAATCAAGCTAGTAGAGACGTAATATATTTGTTAACTTTGTGTTAAAAAATATTAAAACAAAAGGTTAGTCCTATAATTTTCGAAGATAATCAAGCTACTGTTGAAGCTGTAAAATCTGGTCAGTCCAAAGCATTAAGACACTTAGTGAAATTAAAATATAAGTATGTCTGTAAAGTATATTCTCAAAAATTAGTTGATATAAAATGGATTCCTACAAAGGAACAACTGGCTGATATATTTACAAAAGCTCTTCCTCGACCATTATTCGAAAGCTTCCGTAACGCAATTATGAATATTACTAATTGAATTATTCGATGTGTTCTTATTTAATAGCATTCCGAACGTCTAATAATCGTATGTCGTTAAGACATGGTGAATAAAAGCTGAATAAATACGGTTAGTTCCACTTCGCTGAAAAAGTTCCTGTTAGTCAACATTATAATTAACTACTATAAATATCGATGTGTTCAATAATACCTAATAATGTTGTGATATGTACATATATATGTTGGTTGTGAATAAACTTAATGTCGTTCATTATTATTACAACGACTAATTACTCTTAGTGACAATTATTCAACCAAATAATTCAAGAAATATTCAGCTGTGTGCTAGGTACGTAATTATCTTCAATAATTTTCTCTTAGTGGCAACTTTCTCTACGTGAATACAAAGTTACTTCACTAGTCTACGAAATTCAATGATGGCAGAATATTAAAGAAGATGTGGACTACGATGAGTACCAGGAGGGAGTGTTAGAATTCCAGCTATATATGATGGTCCTATCTCGTCTCCACCTTGGTACACTCTACAGTTAATAATACGTACTATAATATTTCTGTGTGATCTCACGTAATCATGTAAATGTATGTCAGGAACTCACGTTAAGATGAGTTCACTTCTGTTCTGTACTTTGACTATATAGCTTATGGACTGCTAGAACTGATAAGAAATACATAGGGTTAAATGGAAGACCGCTGAAGCCACTGTTAACAGGCGTTCTTTTTACAAAAAACAACCTTTGGTGATAAGTGATAGTGATTCCAAATTTCCAATTCTGGCTAGAAAAAAATTAATTTTTATATTTCGTTAATTTAGTAATTAAAATTATATTTGAAAATAATTAATTTTATTATTATTCTACTTTGCCATTGACACATGATAAAATGGCATTATTTGTAAGTTTACAGAATAATTAATGACATAAATATGTAATACTTTACTAAAACTTCATTCCACTGATACTTTAAGTGCATCAAAACTTGACTTAACAGAAGAGATGAGTATACATCCACTATCTAATGGTCTAGAAGCATCTAATGGCAATAGCTTACCGACAGATTTGTTTGCAATCTCTTAATGATTTTGAAGAAGCTTGTAATAAATTGGATTTTGTAGGTGTAATTGGTGCATCCTCATAAACTATTATATAGTTAACTGTATAGTATAGTATTAAGATAAGAATAAGGAAATTATTAATATTTTCCTTATTCTACCTGTATATAAGTACATAATTCTTTGATGAGTTTTCCATCAACAGTAATAACATTTAATCCCATTTGCATTAAAACGTTCTGTATAAAAAAAAGTAAGAATTACGGAACGAAATAATTAGGTCTAAATATAAAATACACGATATTCTACCTGATACAAATTCAGTTTTCACACAAAGTACCTTTTTCGAAAAGTAACGCCTGCAGTGTTTGGCTTCAAGATTTTATCAGTTCTAGCAGTCCATAAGCTATATAGTCAAAGGTTCTGTATCTCGTATGGTGAACATACAAAATATATTCTTCTCGTGATTAATTACTGTTTTGTTGAATCCTCCAATAAAAATACCCAAGACATGCCCCCACACAGACACAAACCAAATACACAGAAACATGACACACAAACACAAATCACATGACTGGTCCTAGAAACGAATTTACGGCGAGACACTAGTAATGAAAATCCAAAATTAGGAATAATAATATGCTCCTTAGTTTGTTTTGTTTATTTCTTTATCAGCCTGATACGTGATTCACAGATTTGACGAAATATGAATCATTTGGTTACTTTCGGTTAATTTAGTATAATGATTATTCTAAAAAAGTTGGACTTATATTGTTAGGAATTTAGGAATCATCTATATCTTGTTTTTCAGGTAAAAAAATCCAAGCTTCACTTTAACTAAGCCTTAACGTCTGTGACTTATCATTATCGATCGTTTATTAGCGATGATAGGTATCTTTTCGACAGGCATTAGTGTTTTCTAAATAATTATGAGCTACACATCTTTTATTTTTCACTTCACGATCCCTTTACTTCCTTAATGCTCGTTATTAACGTTTTCCAGGATGGATTTTCTTCGGACTCCTTTACTGAACAACCACCCTGCAGGGCACGATTTCACGCCTCTGAGAACAATATATTTCGTAGGCTTTTCAATCTTTCTCATGGTAAGTCATTTGATACTTCATCTTGAATTTGACAATTAATGTACACCTTGTGATATCAGTTCTTTATTATTTTCAGTTACTCGTGGAAATCATAATCTTGATTAACGTATTTGGATTGACTGACTCTCAAGTTCGTTGTGACTTATTCTATTCGATAGTCTACACAGAAGTTGCTTTATGGGTTGTTAATTTCGTAAGTATCTTCAATATGTTTCAAAAAGTCAAAAGATGTTAAATTGTTGAATATTAATTTTTGAGTTTTGTCCCACAGACAATACGATGCTATATAAAGTGGAAGCACAAACATTGTCTCATAGCAAAAAACTTTTTTGATGTTGACCAAGATTGTTTTCGTTTCATAGAAATACCGTTCTATATTTCATGTATCTGTAAGTACTGAATTACTTTTGTGCATTGTTTGAATCAACTTTTATAGTAAATATTTACATTAATTTTTTCTACAGGGTTAGGAATTTTGGTTGTCATATTATGTTTGTATGCCGAATATGATGTAACTCCCGAATTCTATTGCGATACATCGTATTATTATTCTCCAATTGTGACTGTTATAACTGCCATTACCATACAGAATGCACTTATAATCCCGCAATTTTCCATTTACATAAGTAAGTGTGTGTATTCGTTAAAAGGCCAGCCGCTGAAGGCCAATAACTTTTTACTTTTGTTTCGTTCCACAGTCAAAATTAATAGATTCAACAGAAGCCATGAATTACTTGACGGGGAAGATAACACTGTTTATATGCCTAATCCATTGCAAAATACATTAGCTTCTGCAGAAGTTGGTTACAGGTACGAAGCTGAGTATTTAGAATCCCACACGTGCTGCTCAAATTTTATTCTAATTTGTTTTGTTTCGAATTTGTAATTTTCTTGTTGCAGAGAGAGTTGTGAAGTCATGGATAATATGTTGGAAAGACAAGCCGATCTCATTCGTTACTACAGGGAAGCCAACGATGTTTTGAATGAGAAAATATTCAAGTTGACTCGTGGACATACTGCAACCGAGTCTTAGTCGCCATTAAAATGGAATCACGTTACCCAAATTATGTCGTCTACATAGATTTCGTGCTCAAATGGAAGAACGAACGATTATTCTATTCACTTTTTCTCGTTGAAAAGTGATTGGGATTAAATGTTCTTGACCGTCATCATCCCTTAAAATGGAACATTTTTATAGCGTTTTTAATTCTCACTTTCACGCCGCCATGTTGATTATGACTATTTTTGAAACTTTCAACTATTCTAAAAAAGTTCGTAATTTTCTCACAAAATTTTTTTCTAGTTGTACAGCAACCTGGATCTATCATTTTTGTACTCTTAATTGTGATAATTTTTCTTCCTTTAACGAAATTTTTTTTAGTGTATGTCTTTCCTAATTTACATGTATTTTTCTTTTATTTCGTATTTTGTTAGACGTTGATGCTATCGAATTTTTGAGCACACGTTTTCCTAAACTGTATTCTTTTTATTCTAATATCTATAAAATATTTATAGATAAGATCTTACGTTTGCGTATTACAATGTTAATGAAACTGTGACTAATTATGTTCAATATTTTTTACTGTTGGTATCAGTTTATTTAATTCGTCTAAATTTACATAATTATCGATAATATTTTTTTTACATTAGGCTTTTTGGCTACATGACCATTTCAAACAGCGTCTAGAAGTTATATTTTGGAAGTCGAAGTGAAAGAGGGGGTGGTAGGGATCTGGTGGCCAATGATCAGTTTACACCAGCACGAATTTATTAATCACATACGGGAACACCAATAAAACTGAAACGAACACACAGCCACTGGGAGACAAGAATGTGACGGTGACCGGTCTCAAATTCACTACCTTTCAATTTCAGAGGTGAACACCTATAAACTACGCTATTTGGACCACGAGATGAAATATGGTATAAATAGCTTCAACTGGAAATTTCGCACGAATGTGTTGCAAGAAAATGTATTCATCAATTTTTTCGATAGAAAGTCGTTATTAATATAATTTTCTTCTCGATGAACCAATCACAAGGCGGTATTTAGCCGTACCTTCTAGGCAATGTAGGTCATCATATTATGCATAGATTATGAAACGGAAATTCTTGTTCGTTATCAAGAATGAAACCACTCAAAATAACAGCAGGTAAAAGTTGAGGAAATTATTTTTATTACCAGTCATGTCTAAATATTTTTCATACCTACGTGATTTTATTGAATGTTCTAAGAACATTAGGATGTCTATCACAGATTACGAGTCTATCTTTTAATCACTAGATCTTTCAATTTTTTTACCGCATCGAGAAGAGAATGTTTCAATTTCGATCTAGGTTTTTACATTGAAAAAATTAGTTCAATTCGTTTATTATAATATGAAGATGAAATCTTTTCGAAATTTCATTTTTATTATTTTTGTGAGAAACAAACACTCTCGATACAATTCTTTATCAATCATAAATTTTCGACAGGCAATATGAGAGCGAAACCTTTCGATAGTTCTTATTCTCCGGATTAAAAGTTGAAAAAATCACTATTTTAACGTGACCTTTTTTCAATATTTCGAAAGTCGAATTAGTGTCACTATCTGTTGTATTTTGGATTAACCACTAAGTTTTACGAAAAACCAAAAACATCAGACCTTTCGACCGTTCATATTCTCCTGGTAAAAACGTTCAAGAACGTGGTTTTCTGCCATGACCTCTTGGTCGCATAGACTTGAATGTTGAATTGGTAGCGCGCTATCTATTGTATGTTAGATAAACTACTAAAGTTACCTAATATTATACGAATTCTGAAAAGAAAAGACCCTTCAATCACTCCTATTCTTTTAAAGAAAATAGTCGAAATTGTGATTTTCCGTAACACGATACATCTTTAAACGTAAGTTTAGTTGCCTGACCACTAATTAAAAGGCGTAATACTAAGCTTTTTTTATTTTTTAAAATTATTCCAGTCTCAGAGTACCGTGGCTAAATTTTCACGTGAAATTGGTAGAAGAACGAATAAAAGATGAGGGCTGAAATTTTCTTTTCTACTGCCTTCTCTCAGTTCTATATGACTGCAAAGTATAGGTACCAAACGCGAATCGGAAGTTTTTTCTTCATTGGCGAAACAAACATTCTTCTACGTTATCAACAAACAAAAAAATGCATATGAAATTTATTGTTTCAGCGGCGATGGAAATGCGGAGAGCTAAGGCCGGAATTCGTATTCATAATCGACACTAACCCCGAGCTAAATATACACTATCCTGAGGGCTACACTGCTGGTTTTTAAACAACAGTGAAAGAGTGAAACTACCAAGAATAGATAAGTAGTTTAACTGAGGAATGTAACATTGCTATAAGTTTGAAACGGCCCTTTGGTTGGTGAACATCTACTTAGCTCAAGATAAGGCTATGCTTACATAGCCAACAGCAAGCAACAACAGCAACTTCAAACCAGTGTAAATTTGCTGTCAACATCAAACAGTACAAACAAAATATTTTATTTCTGTTGCCTGCCATTGGCCACGTAGGCATAGCATTAGTGTTAACTATGAATATCGGCCTACGTAATTCTGTAGGCAGTCTAGCCTAATGTTGATTCCGCTCTTGTAAAATTGAACGTTTGGTAAAATTTTAATTCACTTTTGGCTCAAGCCCATAACCAGTAGGAGGCAAATGGGGGCACCGCACTTATTAGTGTCTTCACTTGCCCCAGATCTACAAAATCTAAAAATCAACCCCACACCACTCGGACACTCGATACGTCAGGGAGGACTAGCACTTGCCCCAGGAAGAACAAATCGTCTAAAATTCTGTCCCTTGCTGGCCCTATTTTGACATTCCTTTATTCCGAGTAGGTACTACAGGTATAGGTAGTTGGAGCTTGCAACATTCTATATTCGCCTGAACAATCATTATGGCGGATGGAGGTGTAGTTTTAGTGAAACTACGAGGTCCACTAGATTAAAATACTTTAACTCGATGAAAGTCATAAAGAATTTTACTTTTCGTATTAGGTATAGGTACAATAATACTTGAAACATTTGTAACTGAAACCGACAGCCGTAAACACCTGTCGGTTTTAAACGAACCTCAACAATTTCAAAATACTTATGAGCATTGCTTGATAAAATAAATTGTAGACAAATTTCAAGTTTACCATTATACATATGTATAAGCATTGAAACTTTGGAGACCTTTCCACAACTATCATTTTTTTGTCGATTAAAAATAATGAAAAATAATATTTTTCGTATGGATAAAATTCCAAAATTTTCCTCTATTCCTGAAATCCTGTAGATTAGTCCAACAAATTGAATTCAGAGAAATTGTTATAAATTTGGATTAAATACAGATTTTTTTTTTTTTTCTCTTGCAAATGTAAAACTTTTGTTTTTTGCAAATCACAACGCCTCTCTTCATTGAAATGGAGACCGATGTTTAATTAACGTGTACGAACGAGTCCCGTGTGCACTAGCGATGCGCAGGGGACTTGACATGACGAGAGATACTGGGCTGAGGTGACGCTAACAGTTGTCTTACAACCAGAGGCACGTGCTGAGGTGTGTGACAACGATATTATTTTATTTGTCCTTGCGACATTAAACGATATAACTTAAACTCCTACCACTACAATTCTGTCAACGATTGTTAGAGCCGTCAAAAATGGTACATTTAGCGTTGAAACAAATTGTGCTACCCTTGAACCAGTTTTAATCCGGCCTTATCTTAGGAACAGTGCATAGAGCACAAGGCACCAGCAATAAGAAAAAATACTAAGTCGGTGTTTTTGGCCCATATACTCGAGTGAAATTTATCCTTCGAGGGTACCTATAAAAGAGATAATAACATTCAACTGTAATCATGTAGCTTCCTCAAAAGACTCAATGGCTTTTTGATGACAACTTTTTGGCAAGAAATGATAATTTACTTGTCGAAAAGTTCGACTGAAGAGCATATTAGCAGTGCACAAATTATAATACCACGAACAGCCACTCTCGGGTGCTTTTTGCGGCCATTTAGATTAAGGTACGCCTAGAAAATGTAGACTCCTTCAGAAAATTGATAAAAAGACACGAGATATCAATGTTTAAGAAGAAGAAAAGCTGTTTTTGATATATTACAGGTAGGGTGTATGGGTCAGCGTATCATTTTACAAATGCATAAGTCTGTTTTTGGTTCCAGTTGCCGAGCGTGGAGCAACAGCTGGAATTTCAAAAAATTGAGAAGACTGACTACTCACGATAATTTGGCATTAATAAATCTGAAATTATAGGTGGAAAAAAAGGCATCGAAGAGATAAGATTTCAGCATCACTATTTTAAATAGGTACTGTATTCCCAGAAATAAGCTCAGAAAATAACATTCAGTAATTTGACGAGAATGTGTAGATAAAAATTCTGTCTAGCAACAATATCTGCCTTTGTTTTTTCATTATTTGAGATAGGTACGTAGGCAGAGGCGCTCCGAAAGGGTGGTGACCACCCTACAGAAGTTTTGGCCAGTTGCCAAATCAGCAAATTTAGCAAAAAACTTGACACAGTTGGCAAAATCAGTCATTGGCACTCCCACTCATAAAATGAGAGAGTGTTAAAGTTAAACTATGGAGCAAAAATGAGTTGTAAAACAACACTTTTTAATAAATAAAACAAGATTCAAATTTAACCAGTTTGTTAGGATGTTTTCACCATGGCGGACATTTTAGATATGTGATGATACCTTTCAGGATATATATATATGATGGAGACGACATGGGCAGTTTTGGTGTCCAACCTATAGAAAGCGGGTCTACAAACATGTGTACTTCCATCTAAATATCTGATTGGAGGAAAATCTTGCCACCTGTATTTGTTTATAAACACTGGTGTACAAAGTACCTCACAAGTCACTTTTACATCAATTTTTGATTATGATTGGTTGGAGTGTAGAGTCTGGGGTACTTTGTATGCCAGCACATGGCATCTATTATCTGGACACTCAATGCCATGTTAGAACAGTCACCAACATATATGTTAAATGTTTTATTTTATTGTTCCATATGTCTTTGCGAACCATTTTATTTGACGATCATTTGTATGTAATTGTTGGTAGTCATAACACTTTTGTAACATTGTACACTTTATATGTTTAATTGTTTTTTCATTGTTTCATTAATTGCTTAAATTCATTTGGTTGTGTGGAATTGCAGGAGGGTGTTGGGAAATGATCCCACACTACTTTATAATGGTATTTCATTTGTTTACATACATGCATTACCTGTAAACACAATAATATATTTTTGTGCTTCCCTACTGGCAGCACTGATTTCTTGTATTGGAAATAATTTGACTGTTTCAGTTTGTCGTTCATGTTCTTACACCTTGTGGAAATACACATGTGATGGTTCTAAAAAGCCAAAAACAATTTTTTCACAAATTTTCTTGGAAGCTACTAAACTAATAGACACCTTAATCATACTTTTTCACGTTGTAAAGAAATTGCCGACTTTTGGTTCAGTAAAAGTGCACAAAAACAACGTTCTTTTTGGTTAGGTGTTGCGAAAAAGTCATTCAAATAAATTCAATAATTTTCAAGATTACCCTTTTTACACAAAAACACCAAACTCTTATTTATTAATATGTATAATAGGCAAAATTGCTCTGCCCATAATGTCTGTAACACCGCACTAATACTGTAATTAGGAATGGTATTCTATACATAGAATTCAATATTCTAATATAAAAAATATATAGAAAATGAGTAGAATTGTGAGAATATGCTCCTCATGACCTCGCTTATAGTCGATATATTTAGTCGTAACGTGGTCGCTGCTTGTGACGTCATCCGCTATAGCTGATTGTATATTCGTATTTCAACTGTTAGTTAGTTGATCTCCAAATGTTGTTACGTGAACATAAAATAAAATGAGATCTTAAAACTGAATCTTTTACTTATTGTGTTGACTTCAAAATTATTGTTTCTTCAATGGTGTTCGTTTAATATCATCGCTGGTTGTTGTTCTTATTCGGCTAATGTGAAATCTTTCATATTAGTGATCGTCACTTTCTCACAGGTTATGGGCCCAGTCATCGTACTTGAAGAGGCTGCCATTGTGATGTCTGAGCAAAATTGTGCTGCAGAAACTTGCCAAGTAACCATCATTCAATTTTAAATTCTCTTTGTTTGATCCTGATGTAAACGGTATTCCCAAGCGGTATGTCTGGTTTGTTCCTGTTCATTTTCGTGTAATTTTTTGGCTGTCTGCCTGTGATATTTTTTCGTCGCTGATTTTTGCTGTTTGCTGTGCGACTGTTAACGAAAATGGAACGTGAAATGAAATTGATGCTGGAACCGTTCAACGGAGATAATGGGCGTACTTGGCAATACCGGATGGATCTGCTGCTTCGAAAAGAAGGTTTATATAGTGTTGTACATAATTCTGTTCCGTCGGGTAGGAATCGTACTGAAGAATGGGAAAAGCTGAATTCGAAGGCGATGTTTTACATTGCTAATAATGTTTCTGACAACTTTATCGAGGCGATCCAGACTTACGATATGGCAAAAACGATGTTTCAGGCAATTGTGCAGCTTGCTGGAAGGGACAACGACATGACGATGATTGAGCTGAGATCCAAGATGTACTCGATGCGATTCAAGCCTGGTGATAAGCTGAAGGATTACTTGATGGAATTTCGGTCTGTTACTCGACGTTTGGCTGAAATGGGTGAGACAACGTCTGTAAAACAATGTATTTTAACTATGATGAGATCGTTGCCAAGTGATTTCCGTCCGCTGAAAATAATGATGCAGGATACTGACAATCTATCGTGGGAAGTTGCGATTGGAAAGGTTATTAATTTCCAACGTGAACTGGACCTCGAAAAGATGACGAGAAGCTTGCCTTCCGCTCCTGATGCATCAAATCCAAAACCTTCATCAGGAAGTGTTCCTGGTGAAGAGAATGCTTTTTTCGGTTCGAATTATAATTCACACGGACGATATCACAATAAATTTAGGGGTAGATCGAATTACAGTAATTTTAGAAATCATGGTGGTTTTAGGAATAGTAATGTTAATGATCAGCGTAATCGTAGTCAGTCAAATAATAATAAAGATAACAATTCTAGTAATAATAATTATTCAGGTTTGTCTAGTAATCAGAATTTGAATCAAAATTATAATAATAATATTCGATGTCATTTCTGTAATAAGCAGGGACACATAGCTAGAAATTGTTATACTAAAAATAATAATCGAACTATAAACAGAGGGAATAATAACAGGAATAATAATAATAATAATAATAATAATAATAATGGAAATAGTAATTCACAGTCATATAATGTTTTTAATAATAATAATAATGAATGTTCTGAGATCGATTTGACTTTCTTGGTACCTGATCAGGGTCTTATTTCGAAAGTTTCTGCACCACCACAGATTGTTTTTGTGTTAGATTCAGGATGTACTTCACATATTGTGAATGATATTTCATTATTTGCTGAATATATTATGTTGACAAAACCTCAGTCGATAATGGTTGCCAAAAAGGGCGTTGAACTTGTTGTTTCAGCTGTTGGTACTGTGAAATTAAAAACTGAAAATGGAATTAATATCACATTAAAGAATGTTAGATTTGCTAAGGACCTTCCGACCAATCTTCTCTCAGTCAAATGTATGGCAAGAGCTGGATGTAGGTCTGTATTTGAGGAAGAGTCTGTTAATGTAATAAGTAACAAAACTAATAACATAATTATAACCGGGAAAAGTAATTTAACAAATTTATATACAATAACTTTTTATAATAACGTAACGGAATCATGTAATTTGACACAAAATAAAAATAAAAATCCTTTAGAGTTATGGCATAAGCGACTTGCACATTTGAATAATAATGATGTCAAGCTGTTGTCTAATAAAGGTCATATTCCTAATATGTCTGATAATCGAGAAATATTTTGTGAACCCTGTATTATGGGGAAACAACATAAAAAACCTTTCGACAGACATGAACAAAAAACAAAAAGTCCGTTGGAATTAGTCCATACTGATGTCTGTGGTATAATAAATCCAGTGTCGTATAATGACAAGAAATTAGGTGTTGCGAAAAAGTCATTCAAATAAATTCAATAATTTTCAAGATTACCCTTTTTACACAAAAACACCAAACTCTTATTTATTAATATGCATAATAGGCAAAATTGCTCTGCCCATAATGTCTGTAACACCGCACTAATACTGTAATTAGGAATGGTATTCTATACATAGAATTCAATATTCTAATATAAAAAATATATAGAAAATGAGTAGAATTGTGTTGGGATACAATTCCCTCACTACCTCACAAACACGGGACATCACTATGACTAACACTGTATGTAACATCCTATTACCTTATTTGTTTTACATGTGGCGACACTGATCGCCAATATAATATTCATTCCGCCACTGCTCGACGGAGAATGTTCTCCGCTCGTCAGTCGTTGTACTAACGTTGTTGTTAATAAACATTTTTTCCAAGATGGAAGTTCGTACTTATCTTCTCTGTGTAAGATAACTAAACCTCACCTCAACATGTTAGCAGAGCTGCGGATTACAGAAATGAAATAAGTGCGGCTAATCAAAATGAAATAATTGTGTTTTTTATTAATAATTTAAAGTTTGTGTTGTCACGCAAAGTGAAAGGCTTCGTGCCAAGTGATACCTCCACGCAAAGCGGAAGGAAAAAATTAAAAGTTCGTAAAGGAAAAATTAAAGTCAGTGATTAAAGTAAATATCCTGAAAAGTAAAACGATCGATAAAAGTAATGTGATAAATCAGAAACGAAATAAAAGTGAAATTAATGAGAACGACAGTAAAATCTTGGGCGCCTGTGAAAACGTCAAAGTCAAAAGTCTGGAGAAAACAAGTCAGATTCGAGAGAATTCTATGGTTTGGTAGACCAGCGCACACAGTGAAAAACGGTTGGCAGTTGTTCGTGCTGTGTTCTGGGGATTGAAACAGCGGAGATCGGAGATTGCTGAGTGAAAATCGTCAAAAATTGGTATCATCTGGCTGAGGAAGCGGAAGGAAGACTTCGAAAAAACACGAAAAAGAAGCAGAAATCTAAGATAAGTAGAAAAAATTTAAGTTAATTTGAATGTTTTTTGTGTGATTTAGCCCAAAATTAACGTAAAAATTTAATATTGCAAATAAATTGATATGATATTTTATTATATTTCAGGAAAATTCTCAACCAGAAAATTAAACAAAGTCGAAACTTGAAAGGTGGTTTCTATAGCCTTCAAATTTTATCTTGCTGGTTGGGAATTGAATGAAAGAGGAAATCTTTGTTGGATGAGAATTATCGAATCCAACAAAAGAAAACTCATTTTCAAACATTGACACAAGTGACAGATTTTTTCATGTCAACATTGAATAATAGATCGATAAATTGTTCTCTTTCAGTAATCACTATCTCACAGTTGTTGAATATTTTTGCATTGTATATTAATTCGAACTTTTATATGTTAAATAGAATGATCGACGATCGGATATAAAATTTGAAAATTCATTTGAATTGACTTTGGATATTTTTTGACGAATAAAAATCACAATAATTTGACAGCTCAAGAAGCAGTAACAACGGCGGAGAGATCACCTCATCGTCGGCAGCACATATAGTAAGAATTAATTTAGAATATTGACCAATTTATGATAATTATAATATAATATTGTGTAATTTGCATTCCCAATTGAGCGGCTGAGACCGTGTTTTGCATTATCGTGCGGTTAAGACCGTGTTACCCTTTAAACTTAAGTTCTCGTGTTTCTAAGGTAGGGCATAAACTCCCGAATTCCCGAATATAATAATAAAATGTCGAGATTCGACACAAAAAAAGTATTTGATGGGAGAAACTTCAATGCCTGGAGGACCACGATGGTGTCAACATTATATGCAGAGGGGTTGTACTCAGTAATGCATGATGTTGAAACCGAAGTGCTGTTTCTGGGGTTGGAATTGAATATTTTTTTAAACCCGGAGTCTGGAAATGCCAGTCCGGCTAATAGGATGGCATATTTCCGTAACCAAGAGAAAGGCAAGGCATTAATTTATCAAGGATTAAACAATGAGCTAATAGAAAGAGTGAAAGACTTAAAAACAATAAATCAAATCTTAAAGGTCTTAGATGAAAGGTATAAAAGCTGCACGCAAGTCACGTATATAAATGCGAAGCAGGCCTTTCAAAGGTTAAAATTTAGTAGTGAAGGTAACATGAGAAGCTATTTGGATGTGTTTTCTCAGGCGGCCCAGAAAATAAGGGACTGCGGAAAAAGTTTAGATAAACAGGAGGAGATAGAACAACTCCTGATATCTTTAAATATGGATTACGACATGACAAGGCTAGAATTCAATACATTGAGCCAAGATCAAAAAACAATAGAGACTCTTCATGCGATGCTGAACGAAAGGTCGGACAGGTTGTACGACGAGAAAAAGTCGAAATATAATAATAATAGATATCGTAATTTTAATTATAATAATAGAAATCAAAGATTCCAATTTGGAGGAAACTATAATAGATATAATAACTCAAATAGGAATCAAAATTACAATCAAAATATAGATCAGGGGAAAATGACATATAACAATAATAATCAAAAGTCAGAAATGCCTCATAATAATAATAATAATTATGATAATGGAAAATATAATAACAACCGAAACCAAAATAATTTGCCAAATCAGAATGAAGTAGTATGTTTTAAGTGCCATGGCAAAGGGCACATAGCTAAGGTATGTCCGTCAAATAAAGAGGGTATAAAACCCCAAGAAAAATTGTATGGTCCTGCACAAAATACAAGATACGGACGAAATAATCAGAACAATAATAATAATAAAAATAAAAAAGAACATGATGTGCAATGGTCAATGATGATCAGATATAGGGACCAAGAACCTAATAACAACACAAATAATAAATTAATAAACCTTATAACATCGAATGACACAAAACAGGAGTCAGATTCTGATTATGTTCCTCTCACTAAGAGAATAATGTTAGATGGTGGAGCTGTGGCTCACGTCATCTCTGATTTATCGAAATTGTCTAATCCTATAATGCTGGAAAAGCCGATCGAGTTAGAATGTGCCATCCAAGACACCTTACTGATTGCCACCCATATAGGAACAATGTTTATCAGGGTGGAAAATTCAGAGAGAAACCAGACCGTTATAAGATTAAAAAACGTCCATTACGTACCATCACTTAACGTAGACTTAATGTCAGGTATTAAAATAACAGAGAATAGGGCGCTGGGGATAAACCAGAACTTTTCTGCAGCGCACATATACGTCCGCGGGACGGACGAAGTGATATTTTCAGCCCCAAAAATCAGGGGGGTATACATGGTTAAGTACGAGATTGTACAGGAATCAATGGTCAATATTATAGATAGGGAGGACGATTTAAATAAAATATGTCCTTATAATAATAAATCGAATAAATTGGCATGTATGCCTAATATAAATTCCCAGGATGATTGGATGGAATACGAAATAGAAGAAGAAATTGTTGAGGAAAGTCAAGAGGAAATGGAAGAGAAAATAGAGGATATTAATAATGATACAAAACAAAACGAAAATAATAATAATTTAGATAATAATATAGTAAACACTAATAACGAATATAATTATAATTATACACAAGAGAACAAAGAGAATGAAGACAATGGTGAAAGAAATGAGGATGTAGGAACAAATGAATATAATATAACAAATAATGATAATAATATAATAAACAACATAGAAGGAATAAGTGAGAATATAGAAAAAGCACAAATAGATAAAAAATGATATGGCATAGGAGACTGGGACACCTGTCAGGGAAAAATTTAAAACACTTGACAAAGGTCTCAAGAGGTATTCCGAATGGAATTACATTCCGAGATGATCAGTTTAGTCTGTGCGAGATATGCGTTAAGGCTAATTCAAAAAGGTTAGGGCATAATAGCACTAGGACCAGACCTGAAAGGAAACTAGAACTCGTTTCATCGGACACAATGGGCCCCTTCTCACCAGGAATATGTGGTGAAAAGTACGTGTTAATATTTGTGGACCACGCCACGAAATACACCTTCGTCTCCACCATCGAGAAAAAGTCAATGGTGTGTGAAGAGTTTAAAAAACTTTACATGAAACTAAAATCAAAATTTCCTGATCATCCCATTGCCACCTTGAGGTGTGACAATGCTAAAGAATATTTAGACTCACATATGAAGACATTTTGTGAGGAAAACGGCGTAAGTCTCGAGCCGGTCGTTCCGTATTCACCGGAGTTGAATGCGATGGCCGAAAGGCAAAATCAAACGATCATGGCTAGAACTAGAGCTATGCTGTTTGATTCCGATTTGGACTTCAAATTTTGGTCATTGGCTGTTCTGACGGCGGTTTATGTCATAAATAGGAGCCCAACTAGGGCAAACAAAGATAATAAAACCCCTTTTGAAATGTTTTATGGCATAAAGCCAGACTTATCAAATATGAGAGTTTTTGGGTCTCTCGCCTATAGACATATTGCTATGGAAGTACGCCAACAACAGGCCACAAGAAATAAAAAAAAGAAAACAAATAGCGAACATCCAAAACTCACACAACGAGCCAAAAAAGGAGTATTCGTGGGTTACACAAGTAGTGGGTACTGTATAAGGGACCCATTAATAGACAAATCGCATGTCACTTGCAACGTCAGGTTGGATGAAGCGAGAAATATAACACAAATAAATAACACAAATAATAATAATGAAATAATATAGGCAAATAATAATATAATAGAAACGCCTGTAATATTAAACTTATTTAAATCCAGATATAAAAACTATATTGAGGACCACATCCCTCAAAAATGGGAGGATGTAGAAAATAATCCTTTTAAGAAAGAATGGCAGCAAGCAATTGACGACGAGCTTAGGTCATTATCTGATATGGGCGTGTGGGAGGTCGTTCCCAGAGAAAGAAATGTGAGGTTAGTGGATACGAAGTGGTGTTTTACCACGAAACCAAACAACCAGGGCATTCATATACCGAAAGCCAGATTGGTTGCGAGAGGTTTTAAAGATCCAACTCACTATCCTTTAACAGAAACGTATGCCCCGGTGATCCAATACTGGTTAATAAGGTGGATACTGTCAATAACAAATAAATATAATTTGAATATAACACAGTTTGATATAAAAACTGCGTTTTTAAACTCACAAATAAAATATCCTATATATATATCAAACCCTAAGGGATGCCAACTAGGTGAGAATAATTGCCTGAGACTAATAAAGTCTATATATGGACTGAAAACGTCTTCGAAAAGTTGGTATGACCTATTGAATTCAACAATAATTCAAGCTGGATTCACACAATCAAAAATAGATAGATGTCTATATATTAAAAAAGACAAGACTGGTGCTATGGCATTTCTAATAGTCTATGTGGATGACATGTTGTTGGCTAGTAACCACAACGAGTGGACACAAGACTTGGTAAATACCTTTAACAAAAATTTTACACTAAAAATAGAAGATAATCCAACCTTTTTTGTAGGATTTGAGATAGATAGGGATATTTCTAAGAAACAAATCTATTAAAACAAAATAGATATATAGATAAAATTCTGCGAAAATTTGGTATGACAGAATGTAATCCGTCTTCCACACCTATGGAGACAGGATTAAAAATAAACAGACCGAAAAACGGATTGGATGACACCGAATATAGGGCTATGATTGGGAATTTGCTATATGTGGCAAGACTGACCCGCCCGGATATTGCCTTCGCCGTCAATTACTTGTCGCAGTTTCAGGCATCCTCAAACCCTGAAATTAAAAATTATGTTTGTCGTATCATTAGATACCTCAAAACCACAAGAGATTTCTCTCTGGTCTTCCACTCTGACCAAACTCATATAAAAGCTTTTGTCGATGCGTCGTATGCACCCGAGACTTACTGAGAGCGTTTTCTCTGTAACCAACCCAGTGCAAGTCTATGAGGACAATATATCTGCGTCCAGAATTGCATCTGGGGGAGGCCAGAAACGCTCCAGGTCCCTAGCGATCAAGTGTTATGCAGTTTTGGAAGCTTTCCAAAATAAATTAATAAGTTTCAATGATATTAGGTCACCTGATCAAGTTGCCGACATACTTATGAAAGCACTTGATCGGAGAACCTTTCAAAATATCGTTATGAGAATACTCCGGATAAGTCAACTTTTCGGCCAATAGTCTTAATTGACTCAACCTGCAAAATTTTTTGATATTTGGTTTTGGACTGCGGATGGGCGTCGGTCTTTTAGCGCCTATCGTAAACCGAGCAGTCCATACGTCATTTCACAATTCACATCATCTTTTTCAATAGGTTCCCCGTCGCTGCTCTGCCTCTGTTATTGGCATCAGCATTCCCTAATATATACAATTGATTCCCCCAATAGAATATTCATACAATATATACCCACACGATTAATTATAGGGACATATATATAATAATATTATTTCTCCACAGCTGACAATGAGGAGATATTGATCTCTCCGACCTGCATTTTGTTTATATATTTTCTTAAACTAAAATCACACTATACTTATAAGACGTGACATAGCAACATAGAGTAAAATGTATACCTAATGTTGATAATTACACAGTATATTTAAGATAAAACACAAATACATACTTCCACACAAATTAATTATATATTATAACACTAGTCAACGACATATTTATTTTATTGTTTTACCATTTTATATATATAGCAATTGTATATGACAATCACATGTAATAATTTTGACTGCTATTGCTTATTTCTTTTAATTTTTTTTTATTTTTTATATATGTTTTTTTTAAAATACATACAATGTGTAACAAATTTTTACTTATATGTTCGTTCGTCCGTTTTGAATCGCAGGGGGGTGTTGGGATACGATTCCCTCACTACCTCACGAACACGGGACATCACTATGACTAACACTGTATGTAACATCCTATTACCTTATTCGTTTTACATGTGGCGACACTGATCGCCAATATAATATTCATTCCGCCACTGCTCGACGGAGAATGTTCTCCGCTCGTCAGTCGTTGTACTAACGTTGTTGTTAATAAACATTTTTTCCAAGATGGAAGTTCGTACTTATCTTTTCTGTGTAAGATAACTAAACCTCACCTCAACAAATTGTGAGAATATGCTCCTCATGACCTTGCTCATAGTCGATATATTTAGTCGTAACGTGGTCGCTGCTCGTGACATCATCCGCTATAGCTGATTGTATATTCGTATTTCAACTGTTAGTTAGTTGATCTCAAATGTTGTTGCGTGAACATAAAATAAAATGAGATCTTAAAACTGAATCTTTTACTTATTGTGTTGACTTCAAAATTTGTGTTTCTTCAATGGTGTTTGTTTAATATCATCGCTGGTTGTTGTTCTTATTCGGCTAATGGGAAATCTTTCATATTAGTGATCGTCACTTTCTCACAAGAATATAAACAAATTGATAACTCTTATCAATATTATCAGTACTTTGTCACCTCATCCTTGTCATGTTTTTGATCACTACCAAACACAACTCAAAGAGCAGAGATATTATCCTCAAAGAATTGGACTGGAGTTTCCTTATAAAAAATTTCCTTTTGAAGTAGAAGGGTAACTTGAATGTTGTCTGAAGCATCAAATAAAGCTATTTTATTGGTTTTATATTTCTATCATAGTCTACCACCTCCTAAATGTCTATTTCACTTAAAGAAACAAGTTCTTCTGAGATAGCCTCCATCCATTCTTTTCTAAAAGGATTTGTTTTTACAAGGGTTTGGTAATGTTAAAGGCATTAATATTTATTAAATTGAGATTCTTGATAAATTTTTCTGGTTTCAGAATTAATTCCTATTTACAATTTTCAAATGCAGAAATATTATGTTTTTCATCAAATTTTGGGTTGCATGTCATTTACAATTTATTAGAAAAAGGATCACAAATGCTATATCCATTAGTTGTACATCCCTTCAATAGTCTACTGCCATGTTTTTCTATTCATTTGTTGTAGGTATTTTTCACAATTTTTTGAGAATTATCAAATATTTGGGTATTTTTACTTATTTTTTGGTTTTCAATTACATCATTTTTCTGAAGTATCATTATCATTTTGAAAAACCTTAGGTTGAGAATTTGTATTTCCAGGGATATTATTTTCATTTTCTAGATGATTATTATTTGGCTGTATTTGATTATTATTATTTTCCTCAGGTGTTTGTGAATTTTCCTTTTCCTCCTTTTTAATAGTTAGATCCACTGGAAAAGAATCCCAGTTTATGTCTAAGTTATGTGTGACTGGCATACTAATTTTTGGAGTTTGAAGATATTCCAAATTAACCTGAAATACTCCATCTAATTTGTTTGAGGTAAACAAAAATTCTTCCATTTCTATAAAATAAATTTTGGCAATATCTTTCCCTTCTTGTTTTTTAAAGTATGATTTTGCAGTATTGGAGGCTGGTTTATAGTGTAAATTATCCACATTTTCTACTTATGGATCTAATTCTGCATGTGGACCAAAAATGTCCCAATATCCTGCACCTCTAATCAATGAAGTTACTATCCTCTTCCAATCAAAATAATGTTGGCCATCAAATTTTTTGTCTGATAGGCCTTGAATCAGACAGACAAATAGGTTCACCAGGGGGAATTACATAATGCATAGGATGTGTTATAATGGGTGTACGACTTTCCTCTGAGGTATTTCCTCCATCTGATAATGGTATACCATTTTTTCTCGTGCCATATCTAGGCTCTCAGGAGAACTATGTAATTGACCTAAAATATTCTCAATGTTTGAAATCTCAAATGAACTAATTGACGAAAATTAATTAAAATTTTATTTTTAATTAAAACATTTTTATTTTCTGTTAAAGTTGACTACAATAACAGTATCTAATAAACCTGGGGTTGTAATTCAATCTCAAATAAAAATAATTTGGGATCCTATTTAAAATTAAAAAAATTTAATTTAATTTAAAACTTTGATAAATAAAAACTAAAATTAGATGAAGTATTTGAACTAATATGAAAGCTATTGTTTGAAAATGTTCAGGTTTGGTTTCAAAAAACCTTGAACCAAGGAATTATTATATTTGAAAGAGCAAAACTAAACTTGTCCAACTTGAACAAAGAAGTTATCTAATCCCAATTGATCTGGTATAATCTTGAATTTTATGTTGAAACCTGAATTTTATGTTAGGATATGAATTTTTATCTGTGAATTTCAAGTGTTTCTATGTACAATTTCATGAATTTTTGATTATAACTTTTCGTTAACAAAAACTTTTTTTTTTAAATTTAAAATTCCTTCTGAGGAGTTTAAAACTTGGCCATGAAGAAATGTTTTTTGAAATTCCAAGGAATTTAGCTTAATCAGCATCATTTTTATTTTCAATAATTCATTTCAAGATGAATTTTCCCATTAAATGTTTTAAAACTAGGAAAATCTACTATATTTACATTTATTCCCATTATTTCTTTATCATCTAAGACAATTCTTAATTTTTTTAAATCTGATTTTAAAATTTGAGAAATGCCAGTACAATTTGTGGGACAATATGCGAATTCATACCAAAGCCTAAACATTCAAAAAAACTATAAATAGCTCTTTAATTAGGAGAAAAGAATTCATTTTAGTGATATCTTCACTAAATTTTTACTAGATTTAAAGTAAATTTAAGTGTTAGCTATGTCTGCTATGAGTAATGGATTTTAAATTCTATGATGCTCAATGTCCCATAAACTTACCCAATATACACCATCAAATTCACCTACAGTACATGAAATATATATACGAAAATTTTTGAAAATTTTATTACCCGTGATCCTTGTAATACCGTCAAATTCTTCCCAAATCAATTTGTAAGAGTATGGAATTTTACTGCAAGAAAATAAATGGAATAATCTCACACTGGATTCATTAAAAAAAATGCTGACAGTTAACCAAAAATTGATGATCCTCTTCATGAAATATAATGAAGGGTGAATGAAATAGTGATGAAATGAACGATGTTCAGCTATCAAATTTCAGATGATTTCAGCAGACAAAAAATCTTTCAGCAATGTTGAATGAAAAATGAATCCCTCATAGTAACAGACTATCCAGGTCCAAAATTAATAGAATTCCCACGATGAAAAAAAATTTCAAATTTGAGCAAAATCATCTTGCAGTAACAGATGATCCAGATCAACAAAATTGAAAAATGGATGTTTTTATAAAGCTCGCCAAGTTCAGCAAACAAATTATTCAGAATTCAGTGAACTGTGAAATAATCTACAAAACTTGAAGATGCGATTTGGTGCACAAAATTAAATTCAAAAAATGAAAATAAAATTTTATAAAAACTGGAGTAAAATACTCCTTACTAAAAATGGATCAAAAAAGTAACCCTTTAATGAAAAAATGTACTTTCAATTTCTAATTACAAAATTACAGTAACTTTAAAATAAATGGTCAAGTTATTTCCTCCTACTGACTTGAACAAACTGAGATTCTTGCTACCACAAAGTGAGGTTTTGGATCCGAAGAAAGCAAATAAGTCAAACTGAAATATTACAATGCATTAAAAGAATAAAATATGTACAAGTCCGAGATCAACCAAAAAGGAAACGAGTGATCTCCCTCCATTACAAAAAAGCATTCAAGTGGGAAAAGCAAAAAACTGTTTACAGTAAGTTAGATATAAAATTCACACAAGTTACTTCACCTGATCATGTAACAACAGTGTTGGAAATTAGTGTCACCAGTAGTTATGATGACGAGTGTAGCAAAAGTGTAGAACAGTAAGTATAGTCAAAGCTTAGTACTGAACTAGTAAAGTTCTACAAGACCAACCTACTTTTTAGTATCAAGACATGCTAGTGTAAAAGTAGGTAAGCCTAGAGTACCATCTGTGTATTTTCAACATTTTGCTTGAGTTCACCAATTTAGAATATATTTGATAAAGATATCCCTTAAATTCACAAGGCTAATGTATAAAAACATAGAGCATACAAAGTACATTAAGTTGTACTCAATGTTTTCCTACTTACTGCTGGCATGTCTAATTGGAAATCATTCTTCTTTACTGGTCCAGTATTATTTAGTCAAAGGTAAATTGTAATTTTATAAAGGCAGAAAAGAAAAAAATTGAAATAGAACTTAACAGTACCTCTGTACAAATACCGATACCAATACAAGAAATAGAAAGGCCAACTGAAAAAATTTGGAAACAAAACCACAAACAATATCAAAATAGCTAGTAACACTACCAGAATACCAATACCATAATAAAATTTGATAATGGTAAAAAATACCAAAAAATGGAAGCTTTTCCATAGCTGTATTCCATCCCTGCTTTTTTCCAAATAGAATACAGCTTCAGTTTTGGATTTTCTCTTGCAATATCCTTATTTTTTTTCCTTTTCAGTTGGTTTTCTATGAAAATCAACTTATTAATCTTGGTGCTATGGAATGATTTTCACTTCATAATTACAATCCATCCAACGAGAGTTGATCCCAAAAACAAAATGGAACCTGCAACTACTGTACAATTTTATATTTATGCATTATTTAACCATTATTGCCAGATGGAATATGAGGGAATACAAATTATACAACTACCTATTTGAAAATATGCATATTTACTCATTTTGTTTTAAGACGCAGAGATCACCTTTTGTTGGACAGACAATCAAGAAAAATTTTGCACCAAAAACTTAAATTCATATAATTAGACATATATATAAGCTAATTTCTTGATACTATAGTACAGTTCATAATTTTTGTCCAATAGGCACAAAATTTGAAATGAATGATAGTACTAAGCTACGGACCTGACCTATTTATTTTGTTGCAGATTGGCCATACCGTACTTCCAGTATTGATATTTTCATTTTTTTTTTGGTTATAAAATTCTTATTTTTCCATCAATAGTTACGAAATTTGAGACAAATATTCATTATAATGTATTATCACTTACTATCAATTTTGGTGTGGATCGGCCAAATGGTACTTATGGTAACACTATTTTTGTTTTTATTTAAGCTATAAAATTCTAAATTTTAGACGAATAGGAATGTAATTCTGAACAAATATTTATTATGGTATTTCAGCTATTATGGATATTATTTTAGCTATAAAATGTTTGATTTTGAACCAATAACTAAGAAATTTCAAAAAATATTAACATAATTTATTGCAACATGTTAGCAATTCTAGTCTAGATAGGCCAGAAGGTACTTACAAAAAATTAATTTTTGTTTAAATTTTGAAAGCAATAATTGTTTTTAACTGAGTAATTTTACATCAACAGTTACAAAATTTAATACAATCATTGTAATTATGCTCTATTACTAATAACTTTTTAGAAACTAATTTTCTACTTTTGACAACCTACTTTTTCCAACAGAACTGCTGCTGCGTTAGAACTTTTTTATGAACTGACAAAATATTTAACGATGCGAGGCATGGATTTTGATTGAGTTAAAAATTTCTTTAAAGAGAACTTTTCTTAAAAACTAAAACAATCAGTCCATGTTACGAAATTCTTCACTTTTCACAGAAACTGTTCTCTTCCAATTCTAACCGAAAATCAAATAGCCTCTTCAGAGAACTGCTCCTTCTTTTCAAAATCGATCAGCCCATTTTCAAAAAGCAATAGAAGTTCCCGACTTCTTTTTATATTAGTGGACTTCGACTGGCGGCTACAATCGCCTAGTATTAGTATAATGAGATAATTATTAACACCATTTCTGGCAATAAAACGTAACGAGATTTTCTAAAAATTTATCTTTACGGTATTACAGATTCATTAGATTTCATCAGACTTTATAAGAAAGAAATTGTCCGTTAAGAAAACGGAAGAATTCAAAAAAACACAAAGAAAAAGATAGCTATTGTCATTGTTAGAAATAAGTTTTGTACCTCAGGGCATGTAAGTATTGAACAGCGATCTAATTTTACTAATATATAATTACGAATGGAAAATGCCTTAAATATTTCAGTTTTCTGACTTCATCAATATTAAACAGGGGGTATATTTTCAAATTTTTTTTTTTTACCCTGATTCACTTATATGAACCAACATTTTAAATGTTAGAAATATCTCACGAAAACTCAAAGCGCTCAAAAATAATCTCGATAACTAATAACTAGGCAGTGCGTAAGTCTATGCTTATTTTTACAGAGTTTCAATTGAAAATACTTACAGACTAAGGGCTGCTTAAAGACAATCAATTGTAAAAAAATCAGAAGTATAATTATAATAAATATCGAAATCTTACGTCAAAAAAAAACAAATAAAGTTGACAATAATAAGAGAGAAATTTTAAAACTGTCACAGATAGATTGATGTCCGCAATCACGATTCATGAACATCATTCGATTGCATCCATAATTTAAATTTATCGGATTTAACGAATGTGAAATTTTCTTTGGACGGAAATTTATCACTGATGATAATCTGCTTATTCACCAAGTCGGATTTTAAGACTTCACTTACATAACCGTGCCAATAAATCACTAAACCAGGACCAAACCTAAGTGGAGAAACAGAAAAATTCGCCCATTCCATGATTAATCGTTAATTTTTAGTCGATAGCCACACTGATTTTCACACTAAATTTTGGTATTCTAGGGCATAAATACGAAAATAATATTGATTTGAAAGTGGCTAACGATTACAGGAACGCATACGATACATAAATGACTTTCAAACAGAAACTCACCGATTAACATAATTTTGAAATTGCTTTTTTTCAAAATCCTGATGCAATTTATAGTCGGAAAACAGAGCTTTACTTTCTATCCAATTGATAACGAAATTTTTCACCGCCACAGGGACCAGTAATATAATGTCAGGTGTTTTGTCAAAACCATCTCCACGAAGTTTATCTTCAGTTTTATGAGAAAGTCCAACATTTTTTACACACTCTTCCAGTAGTTTTTCATGCGTTATTCCGGATGAGCTGCAGACGAAAATGCGTTTTAGATTTTCGAAATATTTAAAAACATAATGCTAAGTAAATTTTGACAAGTATCAGAACAGGATACACTTACGAGCAGATAACGTCTGATGTGGGTCCATACTGATCATCGAATGATGTACACTAAAATAACAGAGAAAAAAAACATTTTGTTTATCTAAAGATTTTTTGTACCATTCTATACAAATGACCTACAAAAAAATTTGAGAAATGGAGACGAATGATGAAAAAAAAAAAGAATTCAATTTTTTGACTAATTTATCATCACTTTTTGTAAGAAAAATATCTTCGAAAATTATTTCTAGCTATTCATAAATAATTTATGTATTTAGATTTGAACAGGAATGGCGAATCTCATTTCCGTTAGTCTACATTACGATTCAGACAAAATAGGTCGCATTTTGGAGGCACAAAAGCTGGTATTAAGAACGCACTTGACACGGTCCACGTATTGAATTCTGTATCGCTGCGACAGTAAGTTATTAAATTAAAAAAATTAAAACAAAAACAAAAAAACAACTCAAGCTCGGCTCAGCTAATTCAGATCCACATCGAAAAATACTTTTTTCTTGAAAAATATTTAAGAAATGTTTTACCATATGCAAATTGCAAGCGCTGGACATACTACTACTTCAGCAATACTTAATAACCACCACTCTTGCACCTGGCCCTAACAGTTTTTACGGCTAGTTGTGCAAACGAGATTTTACTGTCGGAAATTCTTCGATCATTTCAATTACCATCAAAGAAAAATTTTAAAACAGAATCCCAATAAGCGAAAAGAGCTTCAAGCCCTAATGGCTGAGAATCTGTGAGAATGAATAAACTGTAATAGTCACTCCTTCTTACCGCAGAAAAACCTAAAATTTATCACATTTTGATCTTTTTTGTGGCATCATTTCAAAATACTTGAATGCTCCA
>WOFM01000521.1:149708-266129 GCA_011428145.1 Ericerus pela | reverse complement strand
CAATAAAGATTAAAACCCATTACATGACCACAATTATGATAAATCGAAAGAAGGTTGCCTTATCGAAAAACATGTTAAAAGCCAGTTCAAATATAATGGCAATACACGAAAGATAATAAGCGATGCAACGTATATTATTCTACAATCTTTTACATGTCATGTTATCTTGATAAGAAATAAAACGTAACGTTCCTTTAAATCCAATGAACTCGTAATTGGAAATACCTTTGTCGATTTTTTCTTTTTTCCTTTAATGTAATACGTGTACGTGAATATTTTTTTCTTTTTCTAATTTTTTTTCCACAATTGAAATATACGATGAATGAATCATCCGTTACTCATAATATTTTTGCATGTTACCAATTTTTGTATTTTTAATAATTTATTTTTGCTTATTGCATATACCATTTTTTATATCACATATTAATATTGAATATTCTATGCATGTTACCATATTTATTTACCTATTTATTTATTTATTTTACTAAATTATTTTTTTTTATTATTCTCGAAGCACAGCACAATAAAATTTTTTTAGGAACCAAAGTTACCATAATAATACGATGTCAATATTTTCATTCTTTATTTTTGAAATTTTTTTACTATGCATATATCATTTTTTGTACTTAATATTTTTTTATAATAATAATTTGTTCACTTTCAGCGTACAACATGATGAAGAACTCGAACGGTAAAATTTCAGGGGGGTGTTGTAACGGAAATCCCACCTTCTCTCTTTCTTCATCATCACAATCATTATATATATATATATATATATATATATGTCATATGTACACTCTCATCACCAAGTGCTTCCCCTAATACTCTCGATCCGATAACGCTGCTGCTTCGCCATTTCGTATTTCAGTTGTAAAATATATTTCAGTCGCTAATAAAATGTCGTTAAAGTAAAAAGTCTCAAGTTCTTCGATCCTCGTTCTGTACGCCTCACATCACTTTTTTAGATTGACTGCAGCGCTCTTGGATCATATTAGATGGACTCTTTGACTATATACATACTGGACTGCTAATACTGATAAGAATAACACAGTCTAATGAATAACTGTAGTGAAGTTGAGTCAGACCTTCGCGTCAGACACCCGTATCCCTGTTCAAAATGTTAGTTTACTGGTTTCCTGTTTAAAAACATAAAGTTACCTGATCCGCATTTAACCAAATTAATTACAAATTTCTATGTAAACATTAGAATTAGACATATTTGTAAGAATATTTCGCAAGTAGATAAAAACATTCGTCATACAGCAACAAAAATGATTATTTTTATGCATCAATAAATCAAATTTTAAATTGATTTAACTGAAATTTTTGAACTTCTGAGTTTTATAAAACTACAACATTACCGATTTAATTCATAATTAAAAGCAATAATTGTGGTAAGAAGAGACCTAGTCAAAGGAAAAGACAATAAGTATTAATAAATTTGATAATTAACTAACATTTTGAACATGGATACGCCTGTTTGTTTTGAACACAGCTTTTTATCAGTATTAGCAGTCCAGTATGTATATAGTCAAAGGATGGACTGCGCATACTGATAAAATGTTGAAGGCAACCAAATGAAATGTACACTCCATTCAAAAGTTCCTTGATTCATCGCCCTTAAAGAGAATTCACCTACAAATATTAAAAATGAATAAATGACGCTATTTAATTTTAAAAACACTTTCATTTTGTAAAATGATAAAGCAAATCCCTCCAAATTATTTAATTAATTAACGTATGATATTTGATAAATCCTAAAAAAAGGGAACTTTTGAATAAAATGTATGTCTTCATGGTGTCTCAATATAAGCCTATAGCACTGTTTGATAGGACTACACCAACTTACACCAACCTACAATAGGAGAGCAATTCCACAAATGTAGAAATGTTATGTGACTTTGCGCCAAGTTTTACTTGAATATTTACGAAATATCCCTACCGGTATAAGTCGCAAAAAAGTGTTTTTTACCACTTCAAAATACTGGATGTTCTTGAGATTTTTTTCCTTTTGATTAAATCAAGAAATTTTACTTGAATGCCTGTAGAAAACTGAATTGGAAAGAGAATACTGAGTGCTGTTCTATATTATTGTATTTAAATTTAGCACCCAAAACATCTTCTTCTGTCAGCATTATAAAATTTATGTTATATTTAATAAAATAATTATAAAATATGAAAAAACTTTCATCTCTCTCATATAAATCAATGTAATTTTATCATTTATTTAGGCTACTAGTTCACTATTTCTTCGAGTGCTAGTGAGCTATGTCATCAAATGCAAAATCCCCCATTTCCTATATGCAACCTTCGAGGATATATATATGATGGAGATGACATGGAACAGTTTTAACATGGGGTTGAGATTGAGTGTCCAGACTGTAGATGCCACATGCTCGTGTACAAAGTACCCCAGACTGAACACCCCAACTAATCAGAATCAAAAATTGGAGTAAAAGTGAGGTACTTTGTACACCAGTGTTTATAAACAAATGCACGTTGCAAGATTTTCCTCCAATCAGATATTTAGTTGGAAGTACATGTGTTTGTAGAAGCCCTTTCTATAGGCAGGACACCAAAACTGCCCATGTGTCATCTCCATCATATATATATCCTTAAAGTGGTCTTGATTCTATCGATGAAGCTAATTATCAAGAAATAATCTATCTCATTTTAAGGGGTAGGGTAGGTGAGAGGAACAGGAACATTCTAAAAGAGGCATAAAAAGAAAACTATATTTTTTCATCAAATATTGTGTTTGACAATTGATATAGCAAAAAAGTTTCACTGTAAAACTTCTAGGGGAGTTATTCCATTAATATTGACTATATGTGGCAAAAAAGAGCCCACCTGACTTGTAAATTCACAAATTGTGCTGGGAAATATTTGAATTTATCACAAAATGCGACATCCTTTAACTTCTTTTTCCTTACCCTATACCTGCAGTATTACAGACATTTTTTGTCCATTAGCTCAGTCCATATACTATATAGTCAGAGATGTAAAGAAAACTGACTAATGCAAACTGTTAGAAATGATAAAAATTTTCTTCCCATCTTAAACAAGCAGAGTATGGCTGTTATTGCATTATTCATATTGAAAATGAACAAATATTTGATTAAAATGTAGTAAATTGAAGAAACAAAACAAAAAACTTCTTAAATGGCCAAAGTAAGCAAAATTAATTTTTTAGCCAGACAAGGCAATGCCTTATCAGCTTTGTCACTAGTTACAGGCCTGAATCCATAATTGGTAAAAATAATTTTGTATCTAGCCACTGCCCATTTAAATAATATAAACCTTTTTTTTATTTGCCAAAAATAATGGCATTGGGTGACACCAAGGGAAACTATTCCATTACTTTCCAATTGGCAGTGCTTTTTAATTGGTGAATTTATCTGGCAAAAGAAGAATAGCATCCCTTGGTGTCAACACCATGTTTCAAATAAAATAAACCTATATAAATGCACAGAAAAAAAAAGATTGGACTGAACATGGAGTATGGGTCTACTCATCAGGGATGGTATTCTACACATAGAATTTGATATTTTACATTGGTAATGTAGAATATGTAGAAAATGTGTAGAATATAAACAAACTAATGACTGACATCAATGGTATCAGTACTATATTCTACATGAAATTGTATATTCTACTTTACACATTCTATGCGTAGAATATGCATGTAGATGTAGAATTCAATTCTACATTGCCATCTCTGCAACTCCTAAGGCCTGTTCACAAATAATGGAAACTAGAACAAGAATGAGAGCTAGAATAAAAATGGGAACGAGAATTTCAAGGATCCATTCACAATACTTTGTCAATGGAAACAGTAATTGATAATAAATGACATGAATATAATATGTTATGCACATGTGCTTTTTAGAAATCCAAGAATGAGAACAGGAAAAATGAATTTGAGCCGACTTTCCCATTCACATTCCATTCTGGAACAATTCTTATTCTCAGCTGAATGTGAATGCTTCAATCTATATTTTATATGCTCATTTTTTCCCTCATTCACGTTTTTGTAGGTACCATTAATTGTGAACTGGCCTTAACCAGCTCTTTATTTTGAAAATGGCCACAGTTCAAGCAGTGGAGTTTTTAGCAAATGTGTTAATTTTCTAAGTATTAGGTATGGGTATGTCGGTGTTCTCTTGATTTTTGAAATAGCTTATCAAAATGATTTCAATTTCATAATGTATATTTCCTTTATTTATTTCACCAGCACTTTGAATTTTAAGGACTTGAACAAAGATATATAGATCAAATTGAACAATTTTGGAATATTCACCCTATCTACTCTTAATATATTTTACTGAAAAGCATGTAAATACCTAGGTACCTATTTAAAATAAATGATAGTGAACTTTAAATTCACTTCACTGATTTGTCATTCATTAGGTTACCCAGAGCTAGAGATGACTGAAAAGGAGACATTTTTTGAAGCTTGCCTCAGTTTGAGTCAAGTTTTTTTTACTGTGAGTTTAAGTTATTTTGTATAAATTTTTCCGATGAAAGCCTGAAAATTTAAAAGGGATTTTATAGAGAATTGAAGGGAAATTTGGACTCAATGTCACAGAGAGTTTATGCCCAAAGAATGTGTCCATCAAAATCTGCCATAGTGTTTGAACAGTTACAAAGAATCTCAGAAAGCTTCAATTTAAAAACTGATATGAAATTAGAAATTAACATTAATTCAATTATTCAAGATTGGTAATTAATTCCCTGATAAAACTGTTTGAATTTGAATAAAGTGAATACTTTATGAATAATACGACAATAATCAAAAAACTGACAAATCTCTGGAATGCTGGAAATCACTTTTAGAATTACAAGATGAAATTCGTGATTAAAATAATGTACATAAGGTATTTTTCTTTTCAAAGTCTTCTGTAGCAGCCCTTGAACACCACCTACTGAACCGCTCATCACATTTGCACCATCATAACACTGACTTAAAATGTTTGCAGGATCCAGCTCATTTTGTCTCAATAATTCCAAAATTAAATTTACCCAATACTCAGCTTTCAATGACTGCTGTTTCAATGTATAAACATGACTGAACCTGTTCACCATCTTTCACATAACATAAGCAAATGGAAACTGCTTCTTCATCATTCTTGTCACGAGTTCCATCAACCATTATAGTGTAAAAAAGAACATCAGCCTCTTTTACTGTGTCTGCAATATGCTTTTGAACACTTAAACTCATGAGTGTTATTATTTCATTCTGGATTTGAGGTGATGAGTATGATACTTTTTGGAGAATTATTTTGACACATTCAACCAACACTGGATCCTTATTTAATGTATAACTAAACAGAGATTGAAATATACCACTATCTTTATGAGTTTCAATATTATCGTCTCCACGTAGTTACAATTCTTGAGCAGTAATGAATCAAATAATATCAAAAATACAGTAAAAGGTAGTAACGATGTTTCTCTAATACATAAGTGCTTTTGCTGAACTTGAAATTCTTATTTTACCCATTTGGAAATATTGACTAGGTGCGACTGTGTGGATTTGTGCTTGCAAAAGCCCCTTTTTGTCTCTAATGCCTTTTTCCAATTATTATAGCCACTACTTGAAAATGTTTCGTCTTTAGTTTCCCAAACACCATACACTCGACAATTACAAATAAATGCCATGTTCTTATCTGGATCATATTCCAGCCATTTGAACATCTGAAACCAATGACCATGGAAGCTTCTACCATCTTTTTGTGGATATTATGACAACACAATACGATTTAATTTTTTTTTCAGAAAACTTCTTGAAGAATTAATAGCTGGCTCAGGCTGAGGCGCATTTCCTTTAAAAAACCAACATCAGATATTCACATAGGTAAACAAATTGCTTACAGGAGGCAAGGCACAAGTAAAAACAAAAGACTAAGAAACAAAGCTCAAGACTATTAATAGTATCACTTGTAGCATGAAAATGAAACTTACCCGAAGTCTGTGAGGCAAGATTTGTAGAAGAACTTGATACTGAATTGTCTGAACAAGGGGACAGACAGAGTGTGTATCCTTATCATTCAGTGATGTTGATTGCTGGGGGCATTGGCATGATTTTTCATGTTTATTTAGAGTAGAGATGGGAATTTTAGTTCATTGAGTCTGCTTCACCAAAGTGAACTAGTTCAATTAGTTCAGTAGTTCAGTAAATTTTTCAACTCAATCACTTCAATCAGCTGATTCATGATTGGCTCATATCATTTAAATCAACTGATTTATTATATGATATTATGATCGACTCGTATTCATAAATTCATGCTAGAACTATTGGTTATGTTTGACTTACTCATCGACTACTACTTACTTCAACTTCAGTTTGATCAACGGATCGAGTAGAGTAGACTGATAAGAACTAAGAACTATCAAAAAAAAAGAACTAATGAACAAGTTCATTTAGAAGTGAACTAAATGATCAATTAGTTCACTTCTAGGATTTACTCAAAAGATCTAACTTGTGAACGAACTACCCATCACTAATTTAGAGGCAATTTATTTGAAGTGAGTTTCAACTTTTTCAACCATTTATTCAAATCCATGATGAACTTATACAATTACAGTGATTGAAACAAACATTGAAGGTTCAAGCTTCAAGGATGCCAACATTCTAGAAACTTCCTACTAGGTACAAGGAAAAGCGATCATTAATGGATTAATGTAGTGTACCATCCCACCAGTATGCATACACATAATGCACTATAGTTATAAGTTATCTGTAAAACTACTTAGTTATATAAATAAAATCTTACTCAATATAATTATCATCGAAACTACTATAAAAATAAACAAAATAACCAAAGAGCTGGTAACTTCAAGACAATCATTGTAGCACAACGCAGTACTGCTGTGAATTTTGGATTGCCTATCTAAATTGATGAAGGAAACTCCTTGTTTTTTCTTTATTTACCATGATGATACCATGGTTTTTTTAGATGCTTTTTATTAAAATTGGAATTGTGTCTTTCTTATTTTGTGTCACGCTTGATGATCTCGTTTTGTGTTATTAGGTGATTAGGAATAGTGTAGAGGTCTCATCTTTATAAACCAAATATTCTTTTCGCCTTCAATAGTTTCAAGTAAGCAACTTATCAAATACACAAGAATGTATTTAGTATTGTAGGTATACCTACAACAGTTTCAAGTAGGCAAATTATAAAATAACCCAGAATGTGTTTATTAATATGTACCTACATATGCCTTGAATAGCTGAAGGTAGGCAACTTTTTCAATAGGTAAGAAATAATTCAGTTCTACAACCAAGTAGAAACTTCAGAGAACCTGCTGGAAACAGATAATAATAACAAATAAATAAATAAATAAATTTCATGACTAACTAAAAAGTAAAAAATAAAATTAACATTAAAAAAAATTTTTTTTTTAATGCTTTTTATTAAGAATCTCTAAAAGCCACAAAATAAAACATTTATCTCCCAAACAGATGATGTTTAAAATTATATTTTCAATACTCACAACATTTAATGGCAATAATATAACAACATTTGATAGCAAAAATATAACTTTCCCTTTACAAACACATGAAAATTTTTCAATTTTTCAAACGTAATAAAAAGCATTTGAGACCAAAATGCAGTACACAATAGTGACAAATATATTTCTTCCGACATGATGTATTTTCCTGATACTCAACGACATCAATTTCTTATGGTCTCAAATGCTTTTTATTATGTTTGAAAAATTGCAAAATTTTCATATGTTTGTAAAGGGAAAGTTATATTTTTGCTATTAAATGTTTTTATATCATTGCTATTAAATGTTGTTATATTATTGCTATTAAATGTTGCGAGTACTGAAAATATAATTTTTAACATCATCTGTTTGGGAGATAAATGTTTTATTTTGTGGCTTTTAGAGCTCCTTAATAAAAAGCAATTAAAAAAAAAAAACATTTTTTTTAATGTTAATTAAATCTATAGTCACTTCCAAATATTTTTTTAATTAGTAGTTTATCGAGCAGTTGACATATGGTGTTTTTCATCAAAAATTAGTTGTTTTAATGCTTGAAATAGAACAAAAAAATTTTTTATTGATTTCCATGCAGAGAGCTTGTTTTTTAATCGCACATAAACAATGTCCGAGTCTGAGTCCATACTACATTTTTACTTTTTTTTTTTGAAAATTCCTAGGGGGCAAATTTAACGACTAGGGGGGCAATACTCCGATTTGCCCCCCATGGCTACGGCACTGTGGTGCGTGTTATACTGAATCACCCGGTATAGTTGCCATTTATAAATATTAATGCTAGGCATCTTGCTATATAAAATAATATCCAAAGTGTATTTATTGACAGCATAGTGTTGAAGCCAGGGATCATCTTACAGGCATTTATTTTAATTTGAGGAAAAAATGGTGAGACCATGAGCCCCTCACAAAGTTTTATACCTACTTTATCTATGAACAGTTCACTGATAAACAAATTTTCTCAAGCGTCTATTTCGTCATTATATGTGCCAACTGAAAAAAGAGGCTACGTACGCGCATGATCAGGTGAAAGAACATGGTAACCCGGTATCGATAAACGAAGAAAACAAAGTGAAAATGAATGTAAAAAAATTGAAACACGAGATTAATCATCAGTGTCTAAAATCACTGTCAAGGGCATCGCGAACAATTTTTTTTCAACTCAGACACGAGGCTGATGATTTTTTCATTTATATTTACGCGGTTATTAATACAACCATCAACTAGAAATATCCATCCATTCAACGAACAACCATAAGCCTTTATATACTGAGTAGGGACCAAAAAAAAAGAAATAAAGAAAGAAAAAAAAAAGAAGAAAGTAAAAAGAAAGAAAGATAATAAAATCATTTCTGTCCAAGTAAAGAAGGTTGGCAGTTTGGGCGTACCATGATATTAATGCATTTAAAATTAATGAAATGGAAGGAGATTTCATTTTTTCTTTCGTTTTTACACCATTATAATATTCTTGTACCTAGTGTAGTGTAGCCCTCTTTTACGAATGATAGGATAATAATTTCAATGGAATATATAACTCGCACGTGGATTTTATTCGTTCCATTTACACAACTCGTTCAAATTTACGTTATTTTCTTGTATGAAAAATGACGCCTTGGAATCGACGTTGATTGATTAGACGATTTATTCATCGGAATAAACCGTTTGTAGGTCTGTACTAGTTCAAGAACAGGTGCTTTACTTTTCCCTTTTCAGCAGGTTTTCAAAGCTGCCGTTTAAGATCGTGTGAGTTTGCGAACTCGGAGTTGGGAGTAGGTATGCTATGGCTGAAATTTCGTACGTGGATACGTTTGGGCATAATTTCGGATGAGATTGTATTTGATGAAAATCGGTTGAAGGGTCGGGTTTCAGAGGGGCAAAATAAGTTCCACCAATAAAGGTCAAGAAGTAATTATCATTCGATAGAGCTGACATTCACTAAGTAGTTGGTTCTGAATGCAATGAAAATGGGTATGGAGTTTGATGAGAATCGGTCAAGGGGTTTAGAAATGGGGGCTGACCAAAGTTCCACTAACGAGAGTTACGACGTAATTATCATTCGATAGAGTTGAAATTTGGTAGGTAATGGTTTCTAAACCTAATTTAAACTTGTATAGAGTTTGATAAAAATCCGTTGAGCAGTTTGGTCATGGGAGCTGATAAGAGTACCACCCATGGGGTCTAAGGCATAATTATCACTAGTGATGTTATATCGAAGCATTTTTGAGTATCGATGCGTATCGATATTTTGACCACATGTATATAGGTATTGATACAGTATCGTATCGAAAATCCATAATTTTTTTTCTTGATAAAATAGAAATATCTCTCTTCCCTGTTCCGCCATTTCGCGTATCAAGCCATCAACCGTGGTAATTATTAAATATTAAGAAGAATATACTTTTATAATCTGTTCTGTGTGCTGGTGGCCTGGCGCACTTTTTTATATTTTTATTTATTTATTTATTTATGTTTTTTATTTTGAATGTATAAAATATATCGATACGTATCGTGAGTAACGAGCAATGTATCGATACATATAGAAATTTTTAACATCACTAATTATCACTTGATAGCGCTAAAATTTGTTAGGTAGTTGGTTTCAAACCTAATTAAGACTTATATACAGTTTGATGAGAATCGGTGGAGTGGTTTAGTAATGGAGGCTAACGAAAGTTCTACCCATGAGGGTTGAGACATAATTATCATTCGACAGAGATGAAATTTGGTAAGTAGTTGGTTTGGAACTTAATAAAGATTGGTATTGTGCATAATGAAAATTGGTCAAGTGGTTTAGCCATAGGGGCTACCAAAAGACCATCAGTAGGGCTTCAGATGTAATTATCATTCTAAAAGGCTGAAATTTGATACATGGGTAGCATTGAACATACTAAATGTCAATATAGAAAAAATAAAAAACAGCTAAAACTTTTGATAAAAAATCAAAAACATTCCAGACAGATGTGAATAGAGGGATGAGAAAAAAAATTATTCTTTTTCAAACGTGAGATAATAATAAAATATTGTGGGTAAATTGAGATGTAAAACAAGATGTAAAATGAGATGTGAAAAAACATGTAAAAAGAGATGAATGATTTTTAATAATTACTGAAAAGGTCTGCTTTTCTAGCATAATTTGCTGCGCTTGTGTTTTTCTTCTTTATTTTTTAGAAAATCAGTGGAAAATCTATTTTTCTCCACAAGGTTGTAAAATTTTCAACTAGGTACCTATTCGATTCTTTAGATCACCATTGATAAATCGTGAAGCAAATATGGTAAGGTTATCAGCAAATACAATTTTTTTGTTTTTAGGGAAATAAAAGAAATACCAACTTTGACATTAAATTATAAATGTAAAAAACTAATATTTAGTTCAAAAAACTGTAATTTATTATTTGAACAAAGCACAGTCTACATGAATATATATTTTTTCAATCTTTCTACATCCCTATTGCCTGAGTAAAATAAGGGTTTCAAATGAAATTGATTGTTACAAAACTTTTACAGATCATGTTAGGCGAAGTGTGAAATAAAGCTGTTTTCTTGTCTCAAAAGGCAGAAATTACAGATATTGGGCTAATGCTACCAGATAAAAGATAGTAGCGTTATTTTCATCAGTTTCCATTTGGATGAGAATAGCTAACAATGAATTGGTAGTAAATGGGTTCTAAATATTCTTTCTGAAACACATCCTGGTTGTGGTTCTCCCCCTCAGACGATCGCGCTATCTACACCCTAGAAAGTCACGTACATAAGGATGAATTGAACATCCTTAAACAAGTGAAGAGCAAAACAGAAACCATGTCTGTACTGCTTCGTGAAATTCCTTTGTTAGCAAAACTAACATAGAATGGTTTTCTGCGTGTCGTTTCAGGTGTGAGCCCCAAAAATTCGCAATTAAATTCACCTAAATCTATAGATTGATTCATTCAAAAATGAATCTGTTATACCAACCTTTTTACCATCTTCCTATTGTACGTAAACGCTTTCATCTAAGTTGCTACACATGGCACCATAAAAGCAAGAAAAGCAAAACGCTTTCAAAATTTCATTATATTTCTTTAAATTTATAAAATCGTTATTACTCCTCAATCGTTTCCAAAGACACAGACCCATTCCCACCCCTCCACACAACACCACCCATATTTCTCGCCAATATATCTACCAAACGAGACTTTGGTACGTAAGCATTTGCATGTATAATAGCATAGCGACAAATTTATTGCTTAATAATTTATAAAAGTAAGCACACGGTTGCCCCCTTTTGTTCCAGAAGTTTTGAAACAACATTAAGGTAGAGTAAAACTCATGGTATGATGGTTTTTGCTTTTGGCTCGTTGTTTTTTTTTTCCTTTTCTTCATTTTTATACCTTTTTTTTTGCATTTTCATTATTGTTTTTTTCTGTCTCGTCGTCTAGCGTACTCTCGTAATCGAGTATAAATTATTTTCATAATTTTCTATCAAGTACTTCTAATTGTTTCAATTTTCGGTGGAAACCTGGCGAAAGCACAGCACGAGTTTAATTTATATGTATGTTAGGTATGTACCATATTTGAGGGGACTGGGGAAAAGGAGAGATGAGGGTTGGAGATAGCCAACAGTGAGCGTTGAATATCGCTGTTTGCTATAAATATAGCCAAAATTTCAATTAAACTTGAGACGTATTTATTCGAATAAGGTACCACTAACGTAAATAATGAAAGGTTGTTAGGGAATATAAATATGAAGGAAAAAAAAAAAGTATTGAGTAGTACTACGAGAACACACGTAATGGTGAAAACTTTTCAACCCCAAAAAGTATCGACAACGACGACGACGATGCTGATTTTGTAATTTTGGGAGGTAGCACCTATAAGCAAAATATTTACCGGCTTTCACCAAAGTATCCGTTTTTCGCCATTATTAAACGTAAGGTGTTTTTCAACGATAATATTTTGACGACGTAATAAATTGAGGTTTCAAATTTTCCAAAGTTTATTGTCACAAACATAATAAATAAGTATAAAAATAAACTTTTAAAAATACGCTTCTATAAGACGTATAAAATTCCTTCCATCGAAGTCCCATGGCCAAAACTCCGAAACAAACTTTAAAACAAAAAGAAGTGAAAGCCTGCTATGGTGGGGATTCGAACTCGACCAACTTTGACTTAAGAGCTACGCTACCCTAACGGTTGGAGAATTAAGTAGAAACTTGGGTTGAAAAAAAAAAAAAAAAAAAAAATTAAATAAACATTGACAAGTGATAACTGATAATAACCAAACTTGATTTTAGTACCCGCAGGGGAGTGTTCAGAAACGTTATCGGGGTAAAATCAGGGAAGGTATAAGAAGTTCCACACAATGTGACCTCACATTTACCCTACAAGGTAAACATAATTTGAACGGGATCGGAGGAGATTTCATCTTATAGTAATCAGACTATAGACAGGGACGTTAAGATCAATCAGAAAGATTGCAGTTATGAAAAAATTCGTGGAATTTAGTGATAGATAATTTAAAATTATCAAAACATGGAAACTACTTTTAAAATATTCGTGATAAAATGATTTCCATCGAAAATTTGATTAATATTTATGAATTGTTTTGATTGCTTTGATGGGGAATTATTTTCCTGTATCCAGATTTGGAGAAAAAAATTATTTTCCCTAGTAATAAAAAAAGACGTTTCTGAACAGCTAACTCGGAAAAAACATCACTCTCCCAGGTACAAAATTTATTTTCTAAACACATGGGGTAGTACTTTTCCCTCCCCAGTAGGCTTTCTGAATGCTCCCTGAGTGTTAAAACACGAATTACGTCACATTTTATCGCATTAGTAACCGCTATAAAAGCACGTAATAATAAGAGGAGAGACGCTGAGAGAAAAACCTGGTGATTCAAGGCCTCTCGATCGATCTTTTTTTCCAAATGTCACTAAGTTAACATCATTTTCAAAATCAATAAATAAATCAGCAGGTAAAATGAATTAAATAAGATTTTTATGTATTAGGTTTTTGAAGAAAATCTACATATTAAAATCAGTCTGGTGTTGAGACCCAGGATTGGGGGAACATCTGTTTTTCATCTGATGACCTCGGGAAACTTTTGGCACTATTAGCTGAAATTTATGTACACAAATATTATTATATAGAATAAATACAAATCCACCTCATTGACGAGATTCACTAAATCCTTATTGATGTACCTACAAACAGTGGTATGACAAAAAATAATGAATTTCACTGTGCATATAATTAATTTTACTTTGTGTAACGACTAGGTAAGGCAGGTACTTACAGTTATTAGGGGCTTCATAACAACAATTGCAATTCCATAATGGAAAATAACAAACTTTTTCATTATTTATAACATGAAAGTTGGTTATTATGAAGGGCATAACATCGAAGAGGAATCGTTGTAGCTTAAAATCACAGTGAGGGATATGCCATACTGGTTATAGGCCAAATGATAGACGATGTAAAATATAATGGAGAAAATTTTGATTTTTTACACAAGTTAATTTATGAAAACTTTTGATGAAATTTTGACAAATATTGATATTTCTGGAATAGACAAGTATTAATATTAGTGAGGGGATCAGAAAAAACGTAGGCCCAACACATGTAGGCCTAATAAAAAATGACAAACTTTATGCTGTTTAGGCTAAGAATTGTGATCTTAAAGGTGAGTTGTCAAATTAAATGTGGGCCTAAGATATTTATTCAATGTTGGCATAGTCGGAAATGAAAAACATTTATAATGTAGAGCCGCCGAATCTTGATTTTAAAGGTGAATTTTCAAATTAAATGTAAGCCTAAGATATTTATTGAATGTATGAATAGTGGATAATAATGAAATTTTATACTGTTTACAGTGATTAAATGTGATTTTTCAAATTAGATGTAGGCCATCGAATTTAGGACTGAGGGAAAATTAACTTTTATGCTATTAATTCTGATTAAAGGTGACTTCTCAAATTAAGTTTAGAACTAACATATTTATCAAAATAAGGTAGGCCTAATGGATAATGAACTTTGATGTTGTTTATCATGATTAAAGGTGATTTTTCAAATTAAATATAGGTAGGTCTAACATATTTATTTATTGTAGACCCATTGGAAAATGACAAATTTTTATGAGCTATTTATTGTGAGTACCAAAAAAGCTCGGATGGGGCAAACAGAAAACTTATGACAGAATTAAAAAAAAAAACAATAAAAAAATCCTAAATTAAAAATTTCAAAATGAAAGATATGCACCAAATGTAAGAACTTACATTAAAAAAGAAAATATTAATAAAATTCAATAATATAGTAGCCGATGTCAAAATTCAACTTATGAACTACCAATAGGTATTCAGGATTTAATATAAGATATTTTCTATCTATTCAGTTTATTTTTAATTACAAAATATGATAATAGATGCAGAATTCAAATCTAAAAGACAGAGTGAGTATCAGTTATATTTATTAATTTAATCATTCATTTAATTCAATTATTTAAAGGAAGAAAAATTTCGGAGTAAACTAAATTATAGCTACATAATTTTCAAGAAACAGATTCAACTAACCTATACCACGGCTATGTTCAACATGGCCGAAAAGTGCTACACTTAAAGTTAAAGTGTGGTTTTAGTACTTACAGGTCTGGTTCTTTAAGTTTTTCGTTTTCAGTTTTAGTTGAAGATAAAATGTAGTTTCAGTTCTGTAACCTGTGAAGCCTAACTTCAACTAATTCTTCCCATTTATTTTCAATGAAATTAGATAGAATTGAAGTTATCAAATGTAATTCTGAGAGAAGCGTTAGTTATAAAAATTTAAAATTTTTATGAGATATTGTGGAACGTTAGCTGAAGATTTTGTAAAAATTGCATTACAATCATACGTTTGGTTATGAACATATCGTTAAAATGCTTAAATTTCGCAAACAGGTCCTTATCGTTTTAATCACATTTAATGATATCTCTACAACCAAAGGTACGATTTCAACGCAATTTTCATAGAATATTCATCTATCGTACTACGATAACTTGTACAAAATTTCAGTTCCTTCCTACCTTTCATTCTTGAAATTCTATTTGGCTAATGAGTTGTGAAGTTGAATCTCAAATCATGATATGAATTTATCAATGATAAATATAATTTTAACCATAATATATTTTACATACAAAGTTATAACGATTAATTAAATTTTTATTATCGATTTAAATCACTAAAATTTGCGATAATTCATTAGTATCCTCATGTTTATCATCGTATTTTATGAAATAATCTTCAACTTTTTCCCAGAAGCTACTCACTCAGCAGGATAGCCATAATCCACACTTTTTACCAAAAAATGTTATTTTTTGATTTTAACATTTTTTGTCGAATATGTGGAACAGCCGTAATAAAATTCTAGTGTCACTCTTTTTACCATATCTCCAACATGGCTCAAGTTTACAAATTGAAGAAAATCAGCTTACTATGGTTTTTAGAATGCAGAGGTTAGGAGGATGTGATATACACCTACAAAACAAGTCCATGTCAATACCGAGGCAGGGTACAACCTATTATGTTGCATTTTTGGAGCTTGAATATATCTGAAATGCGTAATTTTTCAGAAATAATCGCGAAATTTGGTACAAACACTGAATAAATATATTATAGTCTATCATTTTGAAAAATTTAGTTTCAATTCAAATCTTCAACTATTGCTGAGATTAGATAATTCCAGATAAAACATAAAACTCGTGTAGAAAGAAGGCTTACTGTAATTTTATTTGCCGAGGAATCATTTAATAATTTGAGACTTCATTAAACGTAATTTTTACATGCAGTATTCTGGCAAATACTTTTGATACTTTCATTTTTTTATTATACTTATTTATATTTATTTATTTATTTATTAATTCATTTAGAATTTTTTTTTCAAGAAAACATATATTTTGTAGTGTGGCTTGCAAAGTTGAAACGCTAGATTTTTTTTGGAAAGTCTACAAATATAAAATTGTACTTAGTGTGCGCATAAGACGAAAAACAGGAATATCACTAATTTCAAAGATAATGGTATTTAACCCTTTGTCTTCCTGAATAAACACCTGAAAAAAATTCTAGGCAGCAAACTTCACTAGAAAAGCAGGTTTCAATAAATAATCATCAAAAATCATTCAACTCTTTTTGCATGTCTTTTCCCATCTAATTTTACATACCATCTTACATCCCATTTTACATAATACTTATTACCTTTCGTTTTTATACCTTTTTTTTTTTTCGCATCCCTGTTTAAATCGTCTTTACCTCTCTTTTTATATCTATTTGGATAAATATATATAAACATACATAATTAATTTTTGATTTTTATGCCAAAATTCACGATTTTTTATGAAACGAAAAACTCTCTTATGTTAGTCCAACTTCGCTACCTACCTAACTTATGGGATCTTAAAATAGTAGGTTTCAAATAGGGGCATGGCTCGAAAAATTTCTAAGGGGCACAGAGAGATTTATAAAAGTAGAGACCAGTTAGGGGGGTTAACAGGCATTGACATAACTAGGAATTTGCATCAATATGCCGCCTCCAACTACGATAGGGCTGTACTCAAGATTTACCTCTGGAGAGGGTTTTATAGGGTGACAAAACAATTATTTCACGTGCAGAGTAAGTGAAAACAATTTTCGGTGTTTTCTGGGTTCTGGAACATTCATATATAGAGGGTTGTATTTGTATTTTGGGTAGGTGGGGGAGTTTTTAATGACCTCAGTAGATATATGAGGCCTTTGCTCATAGTGTAATTATTATATGAATAGTTTGAAAATTAATTTCTATTTGTAATTTTTCCACTCCTAAAACTCAACCACCTGAGAATGAGTACCTCCTTGCACCTTGGTTGCGCCCCTGATAATAAGCGAACTCGAAAGTCCAGTCATAGTCGATTTTATAGACTGTAAAGAAAGCAGTCATCGAAAATTTTCTGATGAAATTAATGTAAAGAAATTTATAATATTTCCAAGAAAAAAGTATTACCTGTAAATAGCTTTTATTTAATAAAAATTTTAGCTTGCTCAACCAAAAATAAGCAGATCTTCTTGGAAAACCCACTTAAAAATCAAGGAGCTGTATTGTGTTTGACCTGTTTTCTGTCAATCTAATAAAATTTTGTGCCATTCGGCAGCCTTCAAAATTCACCATATATAAACGATGGTTCAAAATATTTGTATTTTTATGGTGAGCAACACTGTTCAAAAATATCCAAAAAAATCTTTATACAAGACCCACAATTTTAGTTCAAAATTTGGGAATTTTTTTAATCCAAAAAGTAAGATAACCAATCACAAGCATCAATTCAAAATGAAACGGAATAACATATCCTGATTGGGTCGCCCAAAAGTGTCTCCGATACAGTACTTCTTATAGTTATATTAACATTTCAGGAGAAGTCATTTTCACAATAATGCAGTATTCTATTAGCCGTACTTAACTACGCAGTATGCACAAGAAAGAAAAACAAAACAAAACAAAAACTCTTGCTCAGCAAGCTTTGCAAGAAAAAATAGATTTTCTTTGTTTAAAAATCACCTATATCACCAACATTCTTCTAATACAGTAATATTTTATAAAATATTTATATTTTTTGCAGAAAATTACCAATATTCCACTAATACGATGCATGGAATAAAATATACTGATTAGGTAACACGTTTGCAAAATATTTTATGAATGTGTCAAAAATTATTATTTTTTTGTAAAATGAAAAATTTTCCAAGTTCTAACAACCACAATTTTAGAAAATAATTCGATGGTTTTCTTTTCTGCAGTGACGAGAATTTTGGATTATAAAAAAAAAACAACACATATGAGAAAAAAATATCCCACATTGCAAAAAGAAATATAGTAAAATTGACTACGTTCTGATCTGATTACGAAAATATTAACGGAAATTTTAGAGTCGGTGTTCAAATCTAGTGTACTGCAACGGGGGGGGGGGGGAAGAGAACGACAATTGACTTTTTTCTGAGATCGTGTTGATTTTAGGTTATAACGGGTGGTTTTCTTGTTGAAGGAAAGAAAATTAATTTTTCAGGACCATTATCAGAAGGATAAAAGAGGGAAAATTACACTAAATATCTAATAAGTTGGGAACAAATTGATCAGCCGAAACCAAAATAGGTAAATCCGGTCCTTGTATGGGAGGTTCTCTTTGTACCAAATTTCGTGATTTTTGAAAGATAACACGAAAAATTAGCACCTCCAACAGCCTCAGGAAATGAATCATAATACTAATAGGAACCAAATTTGGAATCTGGTTAGACATACTTCAAATCAATAAATGTATTAAATTGTGTGACTATATAGGTTGAAAATTACTCCTTTTAGAATCAATAATCTGCCAAAACTACAACAAAATTGAAGGAGGGATCTATAAATGAGAAGGAAATCTTTTAAAAAAATCCCAAGGTGTTACTTTCAGGGAACTCATAAAATGAAATAAAAATTTGAATTTATATTTAGATAACAAAAAACAAAAAAAACCCTTGAGGAAATCCTTCAGCCGGCCCTGGGCACATGCATAACGTGATTGGTTCTAAGTTTACCGATCAATTTTTAACTAGGAGACAAACGTTTACAAAAAAAATTATATCAATTAAATAGAACTCATTATCTCGCAACGTCTTTTTAACGACCTTGCGTTGCCAAAATTGTTCTAACCGGAGACAAAAAATCAAAGATAAAAAAAAACTAGAAGGAGGAAACATACAATATTTGAAGAAAAAAGATAACTTACTGTTAATTTTTTCCAAATACAAATATCGAATTATCGACTCATTTTGACATCTATTTATTTTCTTTTCCATTTATTATCTATTCTATCTAATTCCATTTAAGCACTTTCGATTTTTTCAATTCAGAAATTTGACTTACCAAAAACTGTCTCTTGTAAATCAAATCAAAATGAAACAATTTTTTTTCAACCAAGGAAATCACTAAATTCATAACTGTTTATAAAAAAATCCTATATACAACTTGGGTATGTCTGCGATATAGGTGATAATTTAATAAAGCTTTTAAAAATTAATTTCATTAGCTTTATTCAAGTATTCATCATTCTTTAATGTCAATAAAAAGTTTCAAAGGTAGTTATTATCTATAAATTACATTTAAGAGTAGGTAACGAAAAAATAGAAACATTTACTGAATACAGCTAACAAAAGTAGGTAGGTAGACAATGTCCACATTTACAGGCGCAAAGATGAGGGGGAGAATAAAAAGCTAAAACACCTCTTAAAAAAATATCAGCAAAAATCCTAATTTGAAGATTCATTAATTCATGATAATCTGAATTTAAGATTAATACCGCTTATCATTTTTTATATTTTAAATTTAATGAATTTATTATTAGTCAAGATTGATTTATTATTACTTAAGATTATCACTAGCGCACCCCTGAAAAAAATTGTATAGAAAATAGAGGTAAAGCACTGTGGTTATTCAAAAACCTATATTCGAAATTTCGCTGCAGACGGCGGAGGTCAGATTTTATGTTTCACATAGCTGTGGTTTACCCACTTGGGCACCTAGTTTTGAGAAATATAATAGTGCTGAACTAAAGATCGATAACCACAAAATAGAACAATATTGGACAAATTAAAATTTTTAAGATGCCCTATAAAACCAAAGATTTTAATCTCTGTGGGGACTCTCCCATATGAGGTATAGGGGCTCGGACCCCTCGACGACAGTCGCCGCCCCAAAGGGCAGGCAAACAATCGTCCTTGTGACGTTAAACACACAAAATACGTTCGATCATAATTACCTGTACGTACTTGCAGGTAATGTACGAGTACCAAATCGTGACACAATAGGATGATGTCACGATTTGTACACGAACCAGCCAGCCATCGCTTATCTCAATAGGGGATGATACAACCTGGCTGCCCTCACCAATGTACGTATTATCTTATGTATGTGTGTTTGTGTGCGTGCAAATAAGCCGTATATAAACCACCCGAACCTGCTCTAAAATCGCCAGTGTTTGCCTTGGTTTTGGCTTACCCGTACTTATGTACAAAGTGGTTGAACACGCTTAAATTCTGTAGAATTTCCTTCAGGTGAGAATATCTCTCACGACAAGGTATTCCACAGTGGTGACCTCGATGTGATTTTTGGCTACATCGTGAGGTGTTCTTAGGCACGTTGCGCTTTTACAAAAATTTGGCGCGGTGCGCTGGCGAGATACTCGCTTGCTCGGCAAATACAAAATTTTTTTGCAGACTAAGACACCTTTTTAGGTCGTTGAAGTGGAGTCTGCTGAAGTGGGAACTTACACCCCTCTCTTTAAAATATATAAACAAAGAGAAACCAGACAGTAGACCTGGAGGAAGAAGGTTGGACTCATCCCCCAACCCCCTGACTTCGACTCGACACTCTAAGAATTTACCAAATACTGAAGAAGGCCCTCAACACCCAGAATTAGCACGACTGGGAGCTGCAATAAATAAAGATCAACTAGCAGTAAAAACGTTGAGAAGTGGTCGAACTTTAAGCCAAAGTTCTGACCCAAAAACACCTGTCCTACAAACACAGGAGCCAGTATTTTTGACCAGCAAGGAAGGAAGTAGTTCTGTGGAATACGCTTGTCATCAGAAAGACATAGCAATGGTCCCACCACCTAATGGAAATGAAAACCCACAACCATCGCAAGGAGGAAGTGTTCAGCCACAGCTGATGCCTGAAGTCTTGGCACAAATTATGCAGCTTTTGCAGCTACAGCCAGGACTGAACCCCAGCTTCTACAGACGAAGGATAGAGATCCCGGAATTTCTGCCCAATGAGGTAGAATTATGGCTGACCCTATTAGAAGGCAGGTTCAAGATGGAGAATATAACCCTGAACCAGTGGTATCTACACATCTGTGGAGGCATGCCCCCACAGATAATCCGCCACATTCTGGACATCATGGAATGCCCTTTGACAGAAGAGGACAAATATGCCTGGTTTGTCAAGAAGATAAGAAATGTGTTTGGTAAAACTAAAAACCAAATCATTGACGATGTGATGGGTGGTATGAAGATGGGGGACGATAAACCCTCAATCTTCATGGCAAAATTGAGGCAGAAGGCGGATAATATCGAAGCCCCTTCTGTCATAGGCAATCAATTTTGCAAACAACTTCCCCAAAGTGTTGTGCAATGCCTAGCCGCCGTAGGTTGGACCGTGATAAACACATCCGCAGACTTGGACTTCCTTGCGAAATCTGCAGATAATGCGCTCGAATACACCAGGTCAAAGCCCATGGTCAGTGCAGTATCTGCAGAGACTGGAGAGATCGCTCAACTTTGAGCTCAAATAGCTCAGTTGACTGATGAAGTAAAAAGGAACAAAGGCCAAAGCTCCACAAAATCCAATAGTAGCTGGCAACAAAGATCTAAAAGTAGAAGCAACAATAACAACAGTGGCAATAGCAAAGGATGACAGTCCCGGTCCAGAGACTGCAGATCTAGTTCCAGTAACAGGGGTCGGAGTTCAACTCCCCCGAGAACATCATCTCCCAAAAACCAGTCTCAAAATTGGGATGATAAAAGTTGCTTTTTCCATAACAGGTTTGGCGCAGAGGCCACCAAATGTAACAACAGATGCAAATGGTGGGGCAAATCCTATACCAAGGAGGCGTCAAACTAGAATGAGGGGCCATCTATGCGGCCGAAGACCCCTCGGAAAAATACTCATGCCGCCTGTTCATTAAGGACAGGACAAACAGGAGAAGGTACTTAATTGACTCGGGAGCAGATCTGAGCATACTGCCAGTCAACAAAACCCAAAAAGTACTCCCTCTGAAATACTATCTCAGTACTGTGAATGGTCAAAACCTTCCAGCTTACAGACTAGAAACCAGCGAAATTGACATCGGACTCAAGAAAATCATGACGTGGTCCTTCATGGTTGCAGATGTTCCAAACCCGATCCTGGGTGCAGATTTCCTTGCACATTTTGGCCTGATCATTGACCTCGATACCTGTTGACGATAATAGACTGGGCAACACGATGGCCAGAAGCAATCCCTCTACACAATATGTCAGCTCCTACAGTAGCTGCAAGGTTATACGATACCTGGATTGCGAGGTATGGCGTACCAGAAGTCATAATTACGAACCAAGGTCGCCAATTTGAGAGCTCGCTCTTTAAAGAGCTGTCCAATAAGCTTGGTATTCAACACAGTCATACCACAGCTTACCATCCTCAAGCCAATGGCAAAGTAGAGAGATGGCATAGAGCCCTCAAAGCCTCTATCATGTCCCATGGTACCAAGAGATGGGTAGAAGTACTTCCTACCATCCTCTTAGGCCTTCGATCTGCCCTACAAACCGATACAGGCCATTCTGCAGCGCAATTAGCATTTGGTGAAGAGCTACGCCTTCCAGGGGACTTCTTCACAAAATCGAAGGAAATTAGCCCCAAAATTATGGTACAAAATATAAGAAAAGATGCCAACAATTTTCTTGAACAGGCAACTCGCCATGGCCAGCCCAAGATTTACATCTCGAAACACTTGGCCAATACCTCACATGTATTTGTTAGAGACAAAAAAATGAGATCCGCGCTAGAGAAACCATACACCAGTCCTTACAAAGTAGTATCACAAGATGAGAAAAACGTTGTGATACTCATTGTAGGCGAACCTCAAACAATTTCAATCGACAGATTGAAGCCTGCATACATGGTAAGCGACGACAAAAGAATAAAAAGGATACCAAGGGAGAACATAGAAAATATCCAGACAGATTCCCAAACAAATACAGAAGAATCTGTCAAAAAATGTGAAACAACAAATTCACAAATCGAGAAAACACCAAAAATAAAAAAGTCTGTGAAGTTTTTGGACGATGTTATTACCAAAACATTCGATCCCGAAGCCCCCATATGCCCACGAAAAAGAGGCAGGCACTTAGGCAGTAAAAAATGGAAAAATTCCCACCCTTCTCGCATGTCTGAGAGGTTAATGCGAAGAAAATAAAATTTACTCCCGAAAAAGTAATATCTGCTACGTAAGTTGAAACCCGCTAAAAAATATGCGACGAAAATCGGAATTCCGTGAGACAAAAGAAACTCCGGAGATAAGCAAACGAGGAATGCCAACAAAAAGAAAACGACAGGAATAAACAAATCCACGTGCGATACGGAAATAAACATCGCAACGTGCGTTTACCGTTAAATACAAAGATAATCTCAACGTCGTGACGTCACAAACGGAGATTCCTTTATAATAAAATTTGAAAATAATATTCTATGAGTTTATTTCAGGCATAACTCTGCTTAAACCGATCAGAACTTAACTAGAAAACTTGCATACGGCCGAGAATTTTAAGCGCTATCCCCTCTACATGCTGATAAGAAGATGTGAAAATAATGAAACAAAACTGTAATGGTAAATTGAAAATTGCAGTAAATTCACCCATTTCAGAACTGTCTTAGCTCTCAGACGTGTTTTCTGAACGATATTTTTGGCTCCCTGTTTTCCTTACAACCATTCTAATGTCGCTACCGACCCGAATCTTCCACAACACGAGCAAGAACATAGAAGTTGCAAAAGTTGCCAAGAATACTGGGCAAATTCCAGAACAGAAATCGGAACTTGATCGGATTGAGGAGGAACTCCTGATGGACACGGCATTAGCCGTGGAGAGTGTTCTCGCGGAGATGACAACTCCACTTCCACCGGTCATCTCTCCACCCTGGACTCCACCGTAACCGACTCCGACGATGGAACCCCCGATGCCGGAGCCGAAGCCAACGGAAACCAGGAACCAATGAGATTCCTATTTACAGCGGAGAGGGCAGCCAATGAAAAGGCGAAGATGGCCACCTTGGCAGCGGGGAATTCAAACTCCCCGATGCTTAGGCAGCCACACTTCAAACGTCCACTTCCCCCTCACTCCCACCGTCATCCCTACGCCTTCACCAAAAACCGACCACCAAGGCGTAGGGGAGAGGACAGCCAGGCAAACTACTTGGCCCGAGCACAGGCTCGTAAGGAATCTTACAAGTGTGTCGGGGCCGCAGTAGGTAGTGCCCTGGCAAAGTGGGAGGCCGACCAAAAATGGCATTAATCCCGCACGTCCCCCCAGGCCTTACGCATTTCAATCATTTTGCGGCGCAAAAACTAGGGGGAGTAGATGTGGGGACTCTCCCATATGAGGTATAGGGGCTTGGACCCCTCGACAACAGTTGCCGCCCCAAAGGACAGGCAAACAATCGTCCTTGTGACGTTAAACACACAAAATACGTTCGATCATAATTACCTGTACGTACTTGCAGGTAATGTACGAGTACCAAATTGTGACACAATAGGATGATGTCACGATTCGTACACGAACCAGCCAGCCAACTCTTATCTCGATAGGGGATGATGCAACCTGGCCCCCCTCACCAATGTACGTATTATCTTACGTACGTGTGTTTGTGTGCGTGCAAATAAGCCGTATATAAACCACCCGAACTGGCTCTAAAATTGCCAGTGTTCGCCTTGGTTTTGGCTTACCCGTACTTATGTACGAAGTGGTTGAACATGCTTAAATTCTGTAGAATTTCCTTCTGGTGAGAATATCTCTCACGACAAGGTATTCCACAATCTCAAATATGAAATGAAATACAGAATTGATGAAACTTTTAGCTGGTTTGAGGAAACTTGACAGGAAATCTTGTAAATTTAATATACCTAGACCACTGAACTTATAAAACATACTTCAGTAACTTGTTCAATTAAGGGCGTAGATAGGTCCGTCGTAAAGGCGGTCCAAAAATTCTTAGTGATCTCTTCTGACCCCCTAATACCAACAAAAAATCACTAAAACCGATAAAAAAAACACCATTTTTAGAGGTCGAGCCTTTTTTTCCTTTGTGAAGGGGGGTCCAGATTCCCAGAACCCTTCTTGTAACGGCCAAAAGAGGTGGTAATGTACCTAATTAGAACCAATTTCGATGTTACACCATACACGAAATATCACGTATTTAAAAAGCAGTAATACTTCTAAAATAATTCAAGTTTATCATCCACAAGCTATAGTGGACCTTAACATATAATAGAGACTCAATAATATTTTAAAACACACGAGTGAGTTTACACATTTAATAAAATAATAATTTGTACATCACAGTACATATATTAATATGTTAATATTTATACATATACAATCACAATCCAACAAGCAAGACTATCTGTTCACTAGATACTTCTACTAGAGAGGTTCCAGTTACTTAGAAGTAGCTGTCGAGGAACTGTGTCTTTTTCCACTGAATCGAAGGATTATATACTCGTTCAGGGTATGAAAACGTACGTGTTGGATAGGCTAAGTGAGGTAGGGTGTTGTTATTATAGGGTTGTGCTGACTCGTCGAGTACTCGAGGGACAGGCACAAGTAGGTCATGAATATACTGGTAGTATATCTATATTTGTAAAATCAAATACGGGTAATTTAGTGGTTGTTTATAAAGAGTTATAGGATGATTATTGTTGATAAATATCTACGTTTTTGGTATTTGAAAATGCGTGGACGAATATGTTCGTCATTTCTAAAAATAGACGAAAATATACGTTACACTTCTTATATCGGTGTTACGAGCCGTTAATAATGCTGCATAATGGAGCCAAGACGCGAAACTTCCTTACCAAATATATGGCCCTGGGTGATGCAAGATCAATCCAAAAAAGGCGCGATGGATTTTGAAAAATAGCAGATTTGCTGCTTCAAACTCAACATACCTACGCATACTATGATAACAATTAGTGAAAGAAAATTTGATATTTTGAAGGGTGAAAAGGAGTCAGAAGGGTATTGAGAGGACAGAGGCGCGAAGTTGTTGAAACGAATAGTATGGGGTGCGCCATCCTAAAAAGGTTTAAACCACTGACCTATATCATGAAATGCTTGAACCACCTAGAGGCACAGGGGATATGGTCGTATAAAACAATTATCAAGATTCTGACAGACGGCCAAATAGTTCTAAAAAGGCGTAGATCCAAAACTTAACAGAACAATAAAAAAGAGAAACATCGAGAACACTGGTCATGTCACGAGAAAAAGGAAATACATCATCTAATATACTGATGTGTAAAATCAAGAGAAAAAGAGATACTGGACGTAAGAAACTGACAAAACTCAGGAATATCTATCTGTCAATAGACTGGGCCAGGTATCACCCAAAACTTCTTTAACGCAGCCAAAGATTAGGATTTTTTCGCTCTGGTGATCGTCAATACTTAACCGAATTGAATGACAGAACGACATGAAAAAGAAAATGAAGACGAAGAAGAAGAAGAAGAAAGAAAATTTAGTTCATAAGGGCAGTTATGTTCATCAGTACCTATATTTTCTAAAGGTGATAACTGATGAGAAATATCATTTTTATAATTTATTTATGAAATATTTGTAAAATATGTCTCAGGGAAAACGTGGAGTAATATGTCAAACAACAACGTCAATGATAACACGATAGAATTGAGAATATTCGCAATCAAAGGCTTCATTTATTTTATTAATAAAGACAGTATACTAATTCAAATTTTTCTATGTCACCCAATTGGTATTGTAAAACTTTTGTTTTGGGAGGGTGGGGGCACCTAACTGACTAAATCTCCGATATTATACATGGATAATTTTACAGTTTGTTATAAATTTTCTATCAATTTGGCTGAATTTCTGTATGTATGCGTGTGTGTGTATGTGCATGCACGTATATACGTTTTTATCGATTCCTACGTGGGAGGAAAACGAAAAAAGAAGAACAGCAAGAAGATGGAAAGCAAAAAAAAAAAAAAAAAGCGAAAAAAGTAATATTGTTTACGATTTGCATGAAAATTTATATTTTTGAGCAAGTTTTTTGCTTACTTTGAATAAGATTGCAATATTTAAATATTTTTCTCTTGTCCACTTAAGGCCAAGTATAGCGTATTTAGACATTTTTAACGGAAGTACCAAAAGTTGAAGAAACAACACGATTTTTGTTTGTTTTTTTTTTTTTAAATTTAATTTTCACGATTGATAATAGTTGCATTATTACGTATATGGAAATTCAGCTGGTGTGCCAGTTGGACACTGACACACCCTGAAAAACGCCAGTGTTTGTGGAGATAAATTTAAATATTTATTTGGGAGGGATTACCCCCTTTAGCCCCCTGGATGATCCTGTCTCTGGATATGACCGTATGACTGAACTCTAAAAGTAAATTCTGTTCACTTGGTCTGTGATGTCTTTTTGCATACAAAAAGAAATAAAGAAGTTGTTTAATGTTCTCACGTCGACCCTCGTGTCTCTACATAAGACGTTTAAGATAAAATACACTTAACTCCTTCAAAAGTCATGTTCACCACCTTTGAGATAATGGTTCAGAAACAGGTCTAATACACACTGAGGCTTTTGCAGTCGCATAATTAACAGCATACATGCGCAAGCATTCGCAGGTCATGATATCGGATGATTTATCAAACAGTACAGGGTATAGGGTTGAAAAGGAGTAGGTAAACCTATACAGATAATAATAACAGAGGAATAAAACAAATAGAAAAAATTACCTTAAACATATACATACGGACGATTTTCGCCTATGTCGGTGTGCAACGACAATTTATGGCCACCGTGTGAAGATTATTACCGTAATTTATCGAGATTGGACGCCGTAATTATCGATTAAATATTATTAGTCGACCTCATGGAGATGAAATCCCTACAAGAGGAGAAAACGAGAGACCTAAACCAAGCATAAGAGTAAGAGAGCAAAGTACTAGGTACCTCTACGTAGAAATGCGCAAGAAAAAAATAAATAAAAGGCTGCCAGCTATTACAATAAACAATAGCGTATTATTATTTGCGTCGATATACCTATATATAAGTTTACACAAACAGCTCCAATCGTGTTTATTAATATTTTTCCCTTATCGTCTACAAGCTCCTCTACACAGTGTACCCATACCTTTTCATTACAGACCTCTTCCTCCTCGTACCCCCATATTTCACTTCCACGACTTCTCTCCTTGGCTTCTGTTCCTTCCGCCGCCATAGTTTGTATAGAAAATTTCTATACTTTCCAACTTTAACCTATCCGTTGTTATAATTTGTTTTTTGTACAGCTACTTTTTCTGAAACGGATTTTCCTTGTCGGAAGTTTTTAACATCGTCGTTGCTGCATACCTACGTATAATAATATATATATATATATATCTGTATCTTTCTTTCGAACCGTTCTTGGCGTAAACTATGCATAGAGGTACACAATTCACACCTTAACGAGGTCGACTATCTAATCTATTGGCTGACTGGAGTGCCTTCGTCCACAAAACAAACCACAACTTGCGGTACCTACAGGTCATTTCCACGAAGTAGCTTTCTCATTGATAAAACTATGAAGGGGTCAAAAAGTAATGCGAAATGACGACATGCAGCACAAAAATGTAGACTCGGGGAGGGCGACAGGTTTCTTCTGAGAGCATATTCTGTACTCGTACGTTAAACTACATTTTTTATACGATCTGAACAGGAGTTTTATGGAAAAATTTAAAAAATGTGCTACCAGAAATGCGCAGACGAGAAAGAAGGAAAAGACACAAGGAAGAGAGAACGTTTGGAAGTAGTGTAGGTAGCCTTTTTAGACGTCAGTTTTAGCTTTAGCCAACTCGATCGAATTTTTGGGCCGTAGCTTTCAGCTTTAGGTTGTTTAAATTGACGAGCATCCTATAATTAGACAATCGTTAATTAAATTCGCACGAATAATATTCCTTATACACGGGACCACGTTTGATAGTTTGATACCTATTGGTTTAGTACCTAGTTTCCAAGAAAACTGGAAACCTAAAAATTCGTGAAAAGTGGTTTTTACCAGATTCTGAGAAAGCTACAAAAGAGATCGAATTGAAATTTTAACGACAAAAAAAAATGATCATATAGGAGCAGGTCTGATATAAGTTTGATGCCTATTAGTCTATGAGAAAACGGCAAAACAGATGATTGCTAGAAACATAGTTTTTTCAGGATTAAGAAAACTACAAAAGGGATAAGACTGAAATTATTGTGAGAGTTAATCGTTATAAAGCAGTAAGTGGCACGTCTCATAGGAGTTCGATTTCTATTAATTTCATAGTTTTTGAAAAAAATGTAAAACAACAGAATGCTGAACATACAAAAATTCAATTACGTTTCTGATAGTGACAGTGGCGGTTTCACAGGTGAAGGATGGTGAGGGGTCACGGTCTCAAGGTATAAAAAGAAATACAGTGGTCAAAACGCCTAGATGTTATTGTAGTAGACTATCATTCCGCGTATTGATGGAGAAGAAAAAGGGGTATTGATGATTCTAGAAGGAAATAACTGGAATTGGAATTTGGCCACTACTTTTAGAAAATCTTGGATGATCGGATCTATATCGTTTATCAAATCATTCAAAATTCAGGTCAATTAAAAGATAATGATCTATTTTCGAGATCTTCTTTCAGGAATTTAGCATTTTAGGCTGATTGTTGATTTATCAAAAAATAAAGTATTCATATATTTTACTTCATATCACCATGAAATACGATCATAGACATCATAGTTGATCTATGGATCAGAACAAGATCTTTTAATGATCCACAATGGTGGTCTTACATTTATCTTAAAATAAAAGAAACAATGAACAACTCTGCATTGAGATATTGTCAAATGAATTGGAATTTTAAACAATCAAAATAACGATTTAAATCTAGTCTTTAAATCCCCATCAACGATGGATTTAAATAAATTTAAATACATGATCAATAGATTTGATCTAGGTTACCGCAAGTGATTGAATTCCATCGCTGCCTAGAAAGAGACATGGAGTGCATCAACTGAAAAATAAATTCCTCATTTTTTATGGAAGTAACTGTAATTGCCAAAAGATGTCGTAAAGTACCAATTTAGAACAACTTTCAGGGTTACACCATACGAAGAAATATTCTTTGAATATTTCTTTTATATTTTAAAAGATTGATTTAGTTGTCCACAGACTATTGTAGACCTTAATTTTTAATGATACTTTAACACAGTTATTATTTTAAACACTTTACTAAGAATGTTAACAGTTTCACACATAAAATTAGATATTGGGATAAGCCCTTAGACAAGACGTGTCTATACAGTAAGTAAACGTAATAATTTAGAAATTAAACTGAACATTGATTGTATCGTTGTCAGGGTTTATATACCTGTTCAGGGTACATGGTATACAGATTGAATATGGTGGATAGACTAAGTGAGGTAGGGATTTGTTACAATAGGAATTTGCTGACTTGCAATAATATTGAGGGACAGGTGTTTTTTAGGTTGCTAAAAGTGGCAATGGGATTTCTATGTTCGTGATGTTTCAGATGGGTGAATTGTATATTGTTTATGAAATGTGTAATGGGATGTTTAGGTTATCATCGAATACCTATATTTTTGGTATTTGAAACAGTGTTAACGAATATTGTTCGTCATTATAATTAAAAATATATGAAAATATACGTTACAGTAACCAAAATTCTAAATAGAGAAATGACTAAACATAGTGTCATAGGGGTACTTTCAGTCACACTAACTCAAATTTGTAGTTTATAAATTAATGTCCCTTGAATTGGAAATAAATTAACTTTATGAAAATCGTTAAATTAAAATTAATTACAGCTAGAAAAAAAGCATCATAAAATTACCTGTGGTATAGAGATCTAAATGATAAATGGAGAGTGGCTATAAGATTCGCAGACGATGCAATTCTACCTAATGGCCGAATATAGAAAAGAACTCCGCAGTACTTAAGTACCAATGATGAATAAATTTATTAGAGAATGTAAGAAAGACGGGCTCATAGTGAGTAAGAAGAAAACAAACACTGTTATCTGATGGCAAATGAGGAGATAAAATAAAAAGTATGGTGTGAAAATTAAATAAGTTGATTTCTTAAATTGGGGGTCACGGGAAGTTGTTTGGGAGAGGATCACTGTTGGTCAAAAGAACTGAAACGCTTACGAATGAAAAATTAATAAATAAATTATTGCAGACGAATATGAGACAAGTTTAAACTGGTAAAAATAATACAAAACCATAAAAATTAGAGGATCGTAAGGGTATTTGCTTTATTTTTGGGCCTTTTGGGAAATCGTAACGTTTGAAAGATTCAGAAACGATAAGTCGAAGATATACGGCACCTCGGACAACTGATATCTTTTAAAGATTGATTCAATAAAGAAATATTGAGAAGACTCGCATGGATTTTTACAAAAATTATAACAGAAGTGGCCCAAGCGAAACACAATTTTCATCAAAATTTTGAACCTGTACCCTCATCCATTCTCACAGAATATGGTTTTATGTTTTTTTATATAAATCAATTTTCTCTAGTTAGCAAAAGTGTATCCCTTAAGAATCTATCATTGATCAAAATTTCAAAACTTTTAGTCCACCCTTAACTGGAGAAAATTAATTTAAATAAAAAAATACAAAAAATCATATTCTGTGAGAATGGGTGACATATAAGTTCAAAATTTTGATGAAGATTGTTTATCACTAGGGGCCACATTTCGCATAATTTTCATCAAAATCCGAGTGGGGGCTGCAACCCCCTTCTTTTTGTCTCAGAGCCTTTGGTGCCAAACATTTTTATACTCTCATACTTTTTGTGAAAAATTGATTGTTGTGATAGAGGGGAAAAACTGTTTTAGAGAGCATATTCACCCACATACCTGGGCTCACTTAAGGCTAGGGAATGTGATTTTTAGTATATTATTTTAGAGGACAAAACTGACCAATTAATAAAGAAATCAAAACTATTCTAATTTGTCCGAATAAAAATCTTTTCTTATTCTCCATTTGACTGGACTAACTGACCCTAACTCAAACATATGCGCTAACTTACTAACAAATGAGGTACAACTGCAACACTGAGAGTTCATTCTCCCATACCTAAAATTATTTTTTCCATTTTAATTAACAGTTTCCACTCACTTACAAATTACAATTACAAAATTTCTGAAGTCAGCGCCTATGAACTCAAGTAGGTTGGTAGCTCATGAACTGGTGTACCTTAAACTTGAAATAAATTAATATAGATAGAAACTTCGATAACAGAAAAGTATAGTGGGACAATGTTAATTTTATGTTATTTTGAAATTAGATCCAACAACAGTAATAAAAATAACATTGGATAAGAGGATTCAAAAGTTTTGAGTGTAGGAAACCTTCATTGTATGATTTAAGCATTTCAAGCCTTGTCTACTCTTCTCTCATTATCATTGATCAATATGTCATTTATTGTCCCACACTCTTTTACTTCAGAGAAAGAAAAACATTTTTTTTTGCTCATAGACAAATGGCGAGAATTGCACAGTGCCCATCTACATTGATCAGTAATAGTAGATTACGCAACAGGAGCGAAAAATATGAGATTATTGAAGGCGAAATTTTTGGAGTGAGGCGAAGCCTTTGACTATATAGCTTAATATAGTCAAAGGGCGAAACCGAGTGACATAATTGCCCAAGGTAACGCTTACTATCCAATCCTGTCGCGTATACTATTTTAATTTTAGATTTCAATAATTGTTGGCTTCGTAATTACGTTTAAAGAAAATCTAATTATTTAATTGTAGGGAAAATTTGTTTACGCCATAAATGCGGAAAACAGTTGTTTTCCACCCCTGTTATTTCTTACATATTGTTTGCCTGCAATTTACTGTTTTCTAATGCAAAAACATCGTCTGTATGACGTATTTTCCACTCGTCTAAAATTAAAAGTTCATTTTGTCTCGTACTCCGCGGCTATATCTGCTATATTGTTCTACACTGTTGCAAACCGCATTTCTTTCGAAACAACAAAAACTTCAATAACAGCAGACAAATTTAAATTGATGAATTAATATGAAGCATTTTGGTGCAGCTGTTTGAGTAAGTACCTATTCTTTTAAGTAACATCCCATCTCGTGATATAAGGTCAGGACATTTTGGAGAAGAAAATTAATTTTTCATTAGTGGCAATTATCTGTTTTCTAAAATAATGTTTGGAATACTTCTTAAACAATATTTCAAGTCATACGGCGCTCCCAACCGCAGCCCACGATGCATTCATTGAATGAGTAGAGCCTAGTAATAAGCAGGGTTCAGTTCAGTGCCAGAAATAAAACTCGTCGCGCAGAAACACTTACTGAAGCATTTTTCTGGACTTATTAATTGACTTTTCAATTTCTTTGTTGAGAATATCTTTTAAAAACAAAGAAAATTATAGGAAATGACAAATAAGCCTCAATAGGTAAACGTTACCATTTTTCAAAGACGACGATCGTAGAGTACGCATTCATCTACATTCGGCAGTATTGAATTTAAGCCGGAAAACGAAAAGATAGTCGTCAAGTCAATTACTGTCATATTTCGTAATTGTTTGATTTTATTCGTTATATCATACAGTATCAATCTCTTATTCCTTTGCTGAAAAGATTTTTGTGAAGGTTTTTTAGGGCGAAAATCATTAGATTAATAGGTGCTGACTTGTCTTTATTTCGATCAATTTGACATTAGGATGAAGTCGAGAGATTCCTTTAATAATCGTTAAGAAATATGCGTCAGGACTGATTGGATCTTTGGCAGATAATTGGCTAAGATAAGGGAGAGAAGCGAGCATTACGACTGACTTGAACTTGGGCGGTTAATTTTATCGTGTGACTTTTTACGAGAAGTCGAGATAAGGGTAAGTAAATCTCAATAGATTTATAATGTGACTGGGTCAGTTTATTCAACTTCGGCTGGTAGATTTGATCAATTTTCTTTTTTAAATAAAAAAAAAAAATTAAGACAAGAAAATTTTAAAAAGTTGACGATGTTTCTATGGAGACTCCCTGAAAAAGTCGTAGCTTTATAATAATTTATGTCCATTTTGTCCACGAGCAATGAAATTTTGCGGTATCCAGGGTCAGATTTCCACATCACCAACAGATTTTAATAGAGATGAGGAATTCGAAGAACCTACAACCATAGGGCATAAAGACAGTTGTCGAAGCAAATTGCAAGCCAAGTCACAAAATATTACACGAGGAAATAACTTTACCATAATAATTTATTTCAGCTACCAACCCACAACGTAATTCAGTTTTCAATAAAAATAAAACTGGAAGATACAATAGGCATTGCATTGGGAGCAATAAAATTTTACAAAGATTCAATTATTTATTATACCTACCCGAAAATCTAAGAGCTAAGAAGTAGAGCCTATCAAAGCATTTCCCTCTTTTTTTTTTGTTTAGTTCTGGAGAAGATTTGGTTATTTTCTGGGAAAATCACTTTCATAACCCTCTACAGAAAAATATAAACGCATATAGGTAGATTACTTAGTTTGGGATTTTTTAATTTTTTTGAAGATTTTGATGTGGAAACTATTCATTAAAAACTTAGTGTAAAAAATAATTTCAAGTTTTTTTTCTTTTTTGAAAAATATAAGAGAATTCTACTGGTATAAAATGAATAGGTACACCTATCCTCAATGAATAAAAAAAACTTATAAATGAGACAGTCGTACTAATTTATTAAAATTGATTCTATTGAATTATTGATGAGAAAAAAAAAAATACCTACAGTTCAACACATTCTAGTCTCACCAGGAAATTCTCTCTTCACGTACTATTCGTAGGTATTGATTAAAGCGTATAATCATTGTCCAGGTGTATGTACCAACTCACTTCTTATTGGTGCATTTTCTCGGTTAATTCGTCCGAAGCATTTGTTTTTAACTTCAATTACATTTTTAATAACAGTTGTAAAGGCTTATAAATTTAATCATCCTTGAGTTTCCGCTTTTTTTTTTTTGTTTTTTGGTGTAATAGAAAATACAACTTTTAATATTATTTTAAATTAAAATCATCAAGAATTAAGGAATGAAAGGTCATTTTTGTGATCTTGAATTGTGAGATTTGTTCGAGAAGTTACAATACTAGTAATATCAATCGTATAATTACAAACCGATGTTACTTGGTGCAAGGCCTACCGGCTGAAACAATTCGAACTAATCAGGCATACTAAAACTAATTTGTAAATTAGACACAGACATAAAACATAGAAGGAGCACGACAAACAAATTATCTGTATATTTGCAGGCTCAAAACATTAGTGACTGTAATTTGTACGTTCACACATTTCTCGTTGATTGAAAAACCAGCAAAAAGTCAGCCAGAATATAAAAAATGACCGATAACTACCTACGTGCTGTAGAAAGAAAATTGACTTGATAATGGGTTTAACCAACAAATGTATTAGTGAAGTAAATATGCGAAGGAAATAAGCAAATGTGACGATGTAGATTGACAAAAGGCAACTATAAAATTACGCTAGAATTAACTTGTAAAATATCTATCGAAAATATCAGTCCGATATTACAAAAACCTTTCTCATATTTTGGAGAAAATGAAAGTAAAAAGCGAAAAGTTAGGTATGAAGTCATTGATTTTATAGGTAATATCCAAAACTTTTAAATGAAAAGAAATGAAATGCAGAACCTTTAAATGAAAAAAAATTAAACCAAACTCGTTTGAAAATTAGTCCTCAATAAGCCTATAGGTACCCTAATTTTCAAATCTTACTTCTTTCAAAAGAAGGTGGACGATAAGAATGAAGGAAATTTCATCCGAAAAATGAGACAAGTCCATAATAAAGAGAATAATGATTAATTATCTTTCTTCTCTATTTTTAAAGATGAAACTCAAGAGCGTCTATCGATTAAACTCGGGAATTACTTGACAAAATGAGACGAAATTGGTCTTAAATTATATAAATCTCATCCATGGGAAGGTTCTGAGCTAAAAGTCTGAAAAAGGTTTGAGAAAAGTTTGAAAAAGAGTATCTTCATTATTGGATCAATTACAATGATATTAGTCCCAAATAGTAGGCCTGATCCATGCAAATGTTTTAGGTCTTAGAAAGTCCAAAAAAAAAGTCTGGATGAACGTTCGGAAAAAAGGTATCTAGGCATTAAAATAAATTATTTCCTTTAACTGTCAATATTAGGTTCCTTTTTACTCAGTTTGCTCGCAAAACGGGCTATTGATATTGATCTCACGAAGAGGTTAGGGCTGAGGATGATGACAATCATCCGTTTCATAAGAAAATAGAATATTTTCACATATTAACCTAATATTTTTAATATAAATATGTACCTATATATACAAATAATTAATTTATGCATGTATCACTCAGATATTGCGTCAACAGTTTGAGAAAATTCATGAAAGGTAATGCTTGTAAAGAGAATCTGATTTGATGGGAGTTTAATGTTTACTGATTCAGCAGTTTCCAAAAAAACTGGGAAAAAATACACTGGAAAAGTGGTTTTTCAAAGAGTGTGAAAAAAAGACAAAAGAGATACAAAATTTTGTGAGGATGACAAAAGGGATCAGGCTGAAATATTCACAAAAGATACTACTTATATAGGCAAAGGTCGAATAGAAATTTGAAGTTTGATGCCTATTATTTCACTAGTTTTCAAGAAAAACGGGAAAAGAAAAATTGTTTGATGAAGTCGTTTTTCAAAGATCTTAAAAACACGACAAAAGGGAAAAGACATTCGACTCAAATTTCTACAAAAAATAGTCTTTACATAAGACTAGATCTGAGGAGTTTAATGCCTATTAGTTCTTTAGTTTTCCAAAAAAATGAAAAAAAAAACTAAGTATTGAAAAAGTGTATTTTCCAGAATTTTAAAAGAATAATAAGGGGGATAAGGCGAAAATTTTCATGAAATATGGTACTTATATAGTAATAGGTGTTTAGTGCCTATTGGCTTAGTAGTTTCTGAAAAAACTCGAAAAGAAAAAAATTGCGGGAAACGTGGATTTTCCAGGAATTTGAGACCTATAAAAGGGGTTGTGGGGACTCATCGGTATGAGGTGTAGGGGCTCGGACCCCTCGACGACAGTCGCCGCCCCATAGGGCAGGCAACTTATCGTCCTTGCGACGTTAAACCAACACACAGAATTACGTTCGATCGTAATTACCTGCGAATACTTGCAGATAATATACGAGTACGAATCGTGACGTCATCCATCAATCAATGTCACGATTCGTACACGAACCGGCCAGCCGCCACCTACGATAGTAGGGGATGATGCGACCTGGCCGTACTTAAACAACGTACGTATTTTACTACGTACGTGTGTTTGTGTGCACCCGCCAAAACCTGTATATAAACTCACAGAACCGGCTCTAAAATCGCCAGTGTTCGGTTTGGTTTTGGCTTGCCCATACATTTGTATGAAGTGGCTGAACACGCTTAAATTCTGTAGAATTTCCTTCTGGTGAGAATATCTCTCACGACAAGGTATTCCACAGGGGTTTTGCCAAAATATTCACGAAAGATAGTCCTCATATAGGCATAGATTTGATAGAAATTTGACGTTTGGTGCTTATTAGTTAGTTGAATAGTTTCTGAGAAAACAGGAAAAGAATGAATTGAAAAATTTGCTGGAAAAGTAGTTTTTTAAGGATTTTGTGAAAACGACTAAAAAAAAATTAAATATTGGGCTGCAATTTTCATGAAAGATATAGTAATTATATGCATAGGACCAGGTCTGATAGCAATTTATTGCCTCTTTGTTCAGTAGTTTCTGAGAAAAATGTAAGACCTTTAATTGCTGGAAAAATGCTTTTTCAAGATTCTAAGAAAACTACAAAACAGATCGGGCTGAAATTTTCTTAACTGATAATCTTTATAATAGCAAGTAGCAAGTCTGATAGGATTTTATGGCCTATTGATTCAGTACTTTCCAAAAACAATGTAAAACACAAAATTGAGAGGAAACACAAGTCTTGTGTTGCTTGAAGAGTGTTTATTATGTTTTATCTCAAAGCTTCAAGAATATAGGTATCTACATTTAATCTCTAAAATCAATGTGTAAATATTATGTACTTATTTATAAATAAATTAGGAAAATTTAGAAGTTTAAAAAATATTTGTTCACATAGGTAGGTGCTTAAGTCTCAAAAACATGTTTTTCATGAAAAATATGTTTATAAATCAACGTGATGAAGTTAGGTTTATTAGTCTTGTTCTTAATAAAGATTTAAAAATGGTCTTTAGAGTCTAAAAAAGGATCAGGATTTTGTTTTGTTTTTTGTTTTGTCAAAAGAGCTGATATTAATTACTTTGAAAATGTATAATTTAAAAAATGATGTAAGTAGACCGCGGACAGATGAGACACTAAAACAATTTTACAAAAGTTGAGTGAAAAGAAATGCACACTCATCTATAAATTTCCAATTGCATGGTTTCTTTTGGGTTCCAATTAGGACATCCAAAACTATTACCTAGTGTAATGAAGAAATAATAAAAGCTTCATAAAAACGGCTCAAAGGATTGTCACAATTATATACATATTGTGACTTATTTATGCTAAGTAAACATATTCCATAAAATTAGAAGTCAACCAAATATTCGCCTATTCCTAAAAATACATATTCTCACTCAGCATTTATTCCAACACTTTCAGGCAATGTTCTCACCATTCCTAAATTCCTAGAATATAAATTTCTGTCTACAAAATATACTCATACTCCTACACATACTTATTTATCCTATATCAGCAATTCCTTCAATATACATTTTTGTCTTCAAATTATTCTCACAAATTATGTATAATTGCATATTCATCATATCCTTATTCCTTAAACATTATTTTCTTCCTTTCCCTTCAACACAAATCACCCACAACTCTCACCCAATATAAGACAATGTTTTGGTGGTTGTATTTAATCAGTAAACACACATTTATAACTTGTATATTTTCATGTGCTATAATCGCTTATAATACACAACATTATATTTTTTGTTGAATACTTTTTTTTGAACGATATATCCACCATAATATTATCGTTACAAGGGTCAAAGAGATTCAACTGAAGGTCCAACTAAAACTCAGTTAAATTGCAAATTTGGGACTAAAAAAACATTTAATTTTTTATTTTTCCTGAGCCTTTGATTATATGGTTATATTTTTATTCAGTATGTAGAAGATACCTATTTATGACGTCAAGGTAGAAGATAAAGATGGTTGGGATCTAGTGGCTGATGTAACACCAACATAAATTTCGGAATCACATGCTGTAAAACCAGTAGAACCCAATCAAATACATCGCCGTTTTGAGTAGAGAATATGACATTGCCTGGTATCGAACTTAAAACCTTTCAATTGTCAAGGCAGGCACCTCTAACCACTAATACACGCATACCCCACATAAGAACATTTATAATTATTTTTAATTTGGAGCTTTTATCGAAGTCCAAAATAAAACCATTGGGGGCTTAGAATACACTGTGGTTGAAATAAAAATAAAAATAAAAATAATTAACATACCTGGAGCAGTGAAGACACAAGAATTCCTCAAGTAACAAATTTAATGACACGAGTATGTGAAACAAGGGAATAAATGAAGCAAGGGCTGGTTCGATTTTGTGCAGTTGCCATTGTTTTACAGAATTGGACCCCTTAAAATGCTCTTACTTGTGTCTTTTTATTTGTTTAACATGCCCTTTTCTTAAAATTGTTACTTTAATAATTCTTTGGCTATATTCTTATTTCTCACTTAGTATTCAATTAATGCTAAGGGCATTTAACTTAGTGAATAATTAACTTAAGTAGGTAACTTCCTATCCCCGAACCACACTATAGTTTTCCCATAAATATTTATACTTAAGTGGCAAAAATAACGTTTTAAAAATACCTAAATAAGTAAGTACACTCCTTATTTCTTCCCTTAAGGAGTTCACTAAAGTAAACTGAATATGTAAGAATATGGCCCCTTGTTTCTGAAGTATCGTTCTTCCATTTGACCCTTAAGTTAGAAGAGGGAGTTTAAATCCTACTCAGTAAACACGTAACTCTATGTCCGTAAGAAACTTGTAATATTAGTAGGTACATGGAGAGTCCTGAAACACTACAGCACTTCGGTGTAGTATTTTTATTCAGCGGTTACACAATATTGGTGCCTATAGTTAGTGAGCTGCTAGAATATGATAATGAGTGAAACATTTGAGTGTTCAATCAAAATATACAGTAGAGCAAAATCTAACTTTCCTCAGCTATAAGACGACAAAAATTAAATAAATATAGGTATTCGTAAGTGCCGAAGCAAACCAAAAATAATTGGATGATTGCAATAATTCGTTCTTTTACTTAAAAAAAAAAAAAAAAAAAAAAAAATGAGAATAAAAATTATTACGTCTGAATTTTCCAAGATCGTTCCCCAAATCAGATATCATATCGTTTGTTCACATCGCTGGATAAGCAAGTATAAGTAGGTACTTGTTTTTAAATTTAAAATTATAGACATTATTTCGACCAAAATTTGCTTATAGTGGGTAAAATCAAATTTACTTATCAGAAGATCTTTTCTGCGAATATTATTTATAAAAAGTATTTTCATTCACCTTGAACCACTAATACCTTTCAAAATTCCACCCAACATGAATTGATTTCAGGTTAAATTTTCTACATTTCGAAATTTTTTATTTATTTTTTTGTTGAATAAATCATCTAAAGATTCTAAAGAAAAGAGAATTCTCAGGATCGACGTGAATTCGAGAAAAAATTACAAAACTTGTTCAGGACATGGTAACTTTTTTTTCTTAATTTATTTGTTTTTATGATTATACATATAAATGAACACAGAGAATTCCTTCGATGCAGTTTTTTTTTTTCTTAATTTATTACTAGAAATTAAACTGACATAATATACCTAATACTAAATAAAATAAAGTCAACAAATGGAAATGGGGAAACACTGGCTATTTAAATAAGTTAAATGAAATTTATCTATGATTTCATCGATTTTTCTTCACGGCTTTTATTCCTCTCTGTTTATTAGGAACATTAGGTATACAATCTTCTACAAAAATTTTCGGGAAAAAAGACACTCATATATTGCCCGGATGCGGACCAACATAGAATCGAATAAAATTCCTTGGAGTGGAAATAAGTTTAATCGACTAATTTCAAAACAATCAGAACCTTGATGAAAGCACATTGATTGCTTCGAAACATTTCAATTGGAAATCAGAATAAGCCTACACTCATTACGTTTCGATAGGCTATGCCTACCTAGTAATAATGTATTAATATGATTACTTAATTAAAAATATGCATCAACTACCTACCTATGGCACAGAGCATTGATTCAGAAATTGAGAAATGCTGAGCAGCCTCTCAGTAGAAAATAATAATATAGAAAAGTTAGAAGAAAAAAGTACAGATGGCATCACACTAGTCCGAAAGGTAAATATCATTTGGAATTATAAAGGTTTGGATCAGGAGAGTGTTATGTGAGTGGAGATAAATAAAGAAGACAATAGTCTTATACCAAGCAGGACCGAATTTGGGGGGTGCAAAGGTACAACTGTACCAAAGGGCAAATTTTTACAGGGCGGCACAAAAAAGTAAGAGAAAAAAATTTTTGACAACCTTTTTTTTTATTAAGTATGATTGTAAAAAAATATACAATTAAACCTAAAAATTATTAATCTGGCAAAAAATCTTGATAAAAATTCATTAAAAAAATTTTGGCAGAGAGGGTGAGTGGCAACAACTAAAAAATGAGGGCGAGCAAAAATTTTGTTGTACCCGGGCGCTGGAACTGTAAATCCGGCCCTGATACCAAGTCAAAAATGTGTAACGAACAACAAAATGAAAATCAAACATTAAGTACAGAGATTGAGTCATGTATGAGGTGATGTCATGCACGAGTAACAGTGTATAAAGGTTTAAAGTCCGAATCAGTTTTATTGCAAATGAGAAAGAATAAAGTAAACGTATATGCAAGTGCGAGGTGAGAAGGAGTGCAAGTACCAATACCCTCAACGATCCTTTGAATCGAATAGGTTCACAAATGGAAAATGAAAATAAATTAAGTAACCATTGCAACAAAAAAATTATATCTGACAAAACAATTAATTATTTTAACACGAACTTGATTCAGTGTTTACATGAGAAAAAATGATAAAGTACAATGTTTTAAAAATTAATATTAAAATGATAAATTGATTGAATGGTAACTATCGGATTAAAAAAATGAAGACTAAAATAAATTTAAGAACATAATAAATGGTAAGCAATGCTTATTTACAAGTATTAAATGTAATTTAATTTAATTAATTTAGAATTGTGCTACAGCTTTACAGGTAAGATGATACGAACGACAAGTAACTAGTAATGGAACGGTTCAAATGAAGTATGATTACAGGTAAGACTGAATAATGTAATCATTCCATATGAAATGATATCGATGTTAATTCCAGAATATGTGATTTTATTTATTTTCATGGCATTGGATTGAAAATAAAGAATGTTAATTTGGAAAAGACAGAATGTATAAAGATTATTCAAGAAAGTATAAAAAAGTTTATTCATAAGGAAAATATGTTGTTCACTTGCTAATGTTTTAGTAAGTATATTAGCTAATTCATCTTCAGTAGCGGTTTGTTCAAGTCAAATTTCTTTTTTTAAATGCTTGAGCTAAACCGTAATATTCAATATTAACACCCTCAGTTTTTCTGCCTCCACTCTAGAAATGACAAGAATCACAGAGATGTTATCTTTGTATAGAGCTACTATGACTGGTTCATAAAATTTGAAAAATTTTTGATTGAGAAACCAAGCCTCTTTGATATCTTCAAAAAACTCATACCGAGCAATAAGCTTAGACGAGGTTGATGACAATACATGAGTGCTTTGGAGGTGAGTAGCCCAATTAACTAGTTTAAGTCATCATTTAATTAAATAACTAGTTATTTATTTTCCTTTATCTAATTGAGACATATCAATAGTTGCATCATTAATGTCTGGTGCACTGGTGCACAAGATGCATCGAGGTATGCATTAATACCATCAGATTTGGATCAATAAATAAGGGTATAATCTATGATTAGGTACTTGAAAATATCGGATAATTTAATGAACATAATTCTTCATAACATCAGTTGAATAATTCTGGAATCAAGAAAGGTAATTTTCAGAAAATTCAGAATCTGGTTTTGTCTCTCTAACTACATGAAATATTAAGCCTCAGATTATAGATTGGTATTCTTTATCATCATGTCCCTGATCACCATTGCTCAACTTTAAGCCAATCTCCATAAGCATTCAAATAGGATTTAAATCCCTCATATATTTGGGGTTTGAAGAGAATCTTATTAATTTGATTTCTGTGTTAGCCAAATTTCTTGATTGAATAAATTTTTTGGTTTTGAAACTTACAAAGTATATATATAGGGTTGTCTGCAACTTCCATCATAAATCGTCTCTTAAAGTGAATTGTTTGGTTAATCTAGTTGGGTCTCTTTGTTGCTAGTAATATATTATCTGAATAAATTATTATGAAGGCAAACCCTCCTGAATTATCTTCACGTAGATAAATACTAATACGTCAATTTATAATTGAATAAAACTGGATTCTGAAAGATGAGATTCTAACAACTCAATCAAATTTATAATTATTGAGTTTTAAATATTTTGATTTTTTGACAAAGTAACTTATAGTGGTGGAATGAGGTAAATATAATTCTTAATGTCACTGTTTTGGTGAGCATTCTTAACATAATATTGCCATAACTGTAAGTTTAATATATTGGTAATCAATAACAACCTTAGAATTAATCTAAATTGCACTACAGGCACATATATTTCTGACATATGATATTCAGTATGATATTCAAAAATATGGGCTACTAATTGAGGTTTCATGCACATTACTCCATTTTCATTTGCCCTGACTTTAAAAAGCCATCGGTCATCAATGAGCTTAACATTTCTATTGCAATCGACTACCTTCCAGACCTTTAGATCTGCCATAGACTTTTAATCACTCCAGAACTGCCTCATACCACTATTCTGTAAAGGCTTCTGTGAGATGTCTTCAAACAGATTCTTAGTTATTTTCCGAAATAGATAATTTTCTGAAAATTTTTTTCCCAAATCTTTTTCCCCCAAAGGTCATTTTTCCAAATGAAAAATTTCCAAAAGAACAAATTAAATAAAAAATCCACTTCACCTAACCTTCCACAACCTAAAGGTACAAGATAAGTTCTTTTTCCAAAAAATAAATCCACCTCTTACAATTAATCCTAACCTGCCACAATACTGAATACCTGAAGGCACACAAGATAAATTTTTTTTTAAAGAAAAATAATCCACTTCACCTAACCTCCCACCATATCACCACCCCAGTTTTAATGCTTTCATTATAGAGCAAAATTGAAGAAAAACAAAGCAAAAATTTTCGAGTGTTGTCCATTTGGGAAAATAATTTTTGAAAAATTGTCCATTCAGGAAAATAGTTTTCTGGGAAAATGGATACTTGATAGGCAAGCCATCTTCTATGGGTAGTGAATTCGTACCTGAAGCTTTTTTTCATACATCGACTCTGTATATTGCATCAGTTTCTATGATGAGAAACTTAATCTTTTTTTTTTTTTTAAATTATCAGTAAAGTTCGAGAGTGTTTTCATTTTGTCAAATTTTACATCAAAGAATTCATAGCTTCGCTGTTCCACAGGAATAAGAAGGGAATATACAACATTAGTGAAACAAACTAGATATAATTGTTTTTTGAACTCTTTGTAAAAGTTTTGCACAATATGCTCCTCATTTTTATTTTTCACCTCAGTAGCAGCCTTCAAGCGCTCATGTTTTGCCACATGCTTGAAAACAATAGCCACACAGTTTTAAATATGTGAAATGTTGTTTTTAACACAATTAGCCTAATCTTGTACAATTAATGACCTAATTTGTTGATTTAAGACTTGAAACATGTTTCACAAGTGACAAAATCATCGTCCATAAAAGTTTAATTAGCAGGAATTCTTATAACTATCTTAGACATGAATCTCAAAGATTTGCCACTAAAGTATCTTAATGTTCTGTCCCAAAGGAGCTTCTTTTTTGAAATATTATTTTTTTGCTTACTATTAATTCCAATACTCGAAACGATCTCATCCTCACTGCCGGAATTAAACTCCTGAAGGGCCATGTTCATAATAGCATCTTGTAAATTTTGGTTTTCAAGATTTTCCCTTCGTGATTATGGATTATTTACACTTTCATCTTCTACTTTGAACAGAGTTTTGAAAATCAAAGCACTGATTATCCTGATCTAAGGTTTGAGGAACAGGCATACATCCCAATTCCAACTCTCAATTAGATTTTTTCAGGTTCGACTATTTCATAGTAAATATAATACATGATTCCACATTTCTTAACAGTGTTTACAACTTCGCATCAGCCCCTTTATTGATGATACCGGTATGATCTAATTTGGAAGATACCTGACTCCATAATTTTCGTGCCAGACCAAATGTTAATGCTCAAATTAGGATCAAAGGTCGCCTTAATATGTAAACTATCTAAATCCATGTTTCATTATTTCAGAAGAGAGGTGAAAAATATTTTTCTGATAAACACAGGGTATAAGAGGAGTCAAATAATTTTCTTAATTCTGAATGTTGATCGTACCAAAAAAATGGACTTGATTCAAGTTTTTATCATACAGGCATGTGTAAATGGTAATTCGCCACTGGATATGCAGTTTTCTCCATTGACAAAGGAAACTAATCTTACAGTGTTATTGTAAAAATTTGGGAGTGATGTAACCTAAATTGCAGAGGACCATGAAAACTCATTGGCGACAGTTTTTGGAAGAATTTCAATTTCCCTGTGAACTGACATCAATGTTAGTATTGCTAGTCCATTCAACCGTGACTCAGCTGTTGAGCTATGAAGGTAGATTTTCACATGTTTTAAAGTATAAAAATTATTTTTACACTAGCAACTGAGACTGATCGTGTGGTTGAAATTTTTAAATAATTATAGATGTTCGAGTAAAAACCTTTATTGCCATGAGCGAGAGAATCTATCAATGATGGTGAATAACGACTGGGTGGGTGGGGAGGTCACACCATGCAAAAATACGACTTTTTTAATAGGTACTGGTATATTGTTAGCGAATATTGGGTTCCAGAATAAATAAAATAATTATACTCCTATAACTTTTACCAATACTAAATTTCAGCCTGATTAGATCAAAGTCGTTAAAAAATTTCGGGGGTTTTCAACCCTCTCAATCCCACGCTACTGGTATGTAAAGTTTTAAAAACGCAGGAATTACGGTGGATGGGCCAACAATGTATGCATGTCGAGGCCGCTAAAGATTAGATTTTAGATTTTTGCCATCACACCAACGAATCAATGTTTCTAACTTTTTTTTCACTAATTTTATTGCACAGTTCAAGGTACAATATGGGTAGGTTAGGTAAGAGGTAAAACTTGGTATTTAGAAAAATTATAATTTTTAACTGCTTATGAAAGCTGTTTTTCAGATTCTAACATTTTATAGTCAAAACATGCCCTCATAAATAGTTATAAGGTTGAAATGGAATTAGTATATACCAGCAACCAGAGATTTGACCAATATGAAACAATCTCCTTTACAATAGTTACGTACACCGTAAATAAGATGAATAAAACGTTAAGGAAATGGCGAGATGAATTCGAACAAAAATGCACATAAAATTTTAAAGTTTTCTGTTCACTTTTGACTTCTGCTTCAACTATTTAGCTATGCTATGACGAGATAAAGTGTCACTCTTAAGACATTGTGGATTTTTTCAATAAGGGAAAAGGTGCGAAATTTTTAGCAATTCTTAGTGAAGGGATATTCGATTTTCTGGTGTAATACTCGAAAAAAAAAAAACAAAAAAAAAACACAACTTATTTGCCCAAAAAATGCCAAATTTATTGACTGGACCAGGAAAGCAAGTTCTTGTAAAAAGTTCTCTTCATAAATCTGTTGTCGATACTCAATTGATCATGATCGATCAGGAATTTCTTCGATTTTTAACACCACTATTTTTCGTCTAACTTGAGCTCTGAAAATTTTTAGGCATTTCATGAAATCAGTAGGTACCTGAAATATTTATAAATTTTCAAGAATTTTATGAAATGTCTGATTTCTTATTTTGCCTGTAGGCTGTAAAATAATTACTATACAAAGTCATTTCAGCATCTGATAGAGAACAAAACGCATAAACGTCATTATCAATGTCGATCCACTCTTCCAATGGGTTCAGAGGCCTAATTGAAGCCAGCCTTATAGTATGAAAACAGTTTTGTGTGATTTTAGGGGTAAATCGATCTCATGACTGTAAACATTTATTCATGGCTTCTAGTACATCTACTTTTTAAGAAATTATCTGCTCTTGTTTTCCATTTCCCTATCCTTCAGGGATGAGAAAATGTCTTATGATGCCTTGGCCGTTGGTCGAGGGATTGAATTATGTTGGTTTTATTGGTGGATGTCTGACCCGTGATCACTGATGCCAGAACATGAAATCACTATTTCTATCATATTTAATTTAAACGATATACAAAATGATTTGGGAAATATATTTTTGAACACTATACAAGACTGGTCTCTCCGTATGTAACGATCACAATAGGCGGTACCAACCAACTGCATTCATTTCCCAACAACAAATAGACAGACAAACAGTTCATTACAGATATAGAGAAACGAAGAGACCAAGCAAAGAGAAGAGCAGAAGTACAAAAAAATGACAGAAAGATAGATAAGTTCAAAACGTGGACACTGCAATCTTGAGCTAAGATTTATATCGATCTCACTTCCGCCGATCAATAGGTACTAACTTGATTTTTTTTTCTTCAGATCTTACTCGAAAAGATCTGGGCTTCTGTATTCGTGCATAATTTTGAACCACATGGATATGGTGGGGGGTTGGCAGGGAGGAAGTAAAATAATATTTTACAGGTTACAAGAAACGACGTTTATAACGTCGTCGTAAAATTTTCAACGATGGCGATTCAAAAGTGAGTACATCGAACGAAGTTCGTGATTGGTTGCCGGTTGCAACGAAGCACTCCAGTCTGGCATACGACTACGGATCTACATTCTCCACATTTTTAATAACTTTTACAAGTACACTGTTGATGTTGTGTCGTCTATAACGTTAGTGAAAAAATAATTTGCACATTTTTATTTTGTACTATTGACATTGTAAAAAAATAAATTTAAAAAAAACGTTCAGATTACTCTCTGACAGAGACTCCAGCAGTATAGAATGTGTTATAATTTAATATCGATATGAAATAATATTTTTTTTTCTTTTGAAATGATTGGTGATTCTCGCGCACCCTCATAACTGATCAAACCATATCTACTCTTAATAGTAGTGAACTCTACTTTGTGTTCATTTATACTAGTTTTTTTTTTTTTTACACACCCATAAATTTTGTTGTTGAAAATTTTCATTTTTTTTTTAACAATTTTTTTTTTATTATTATTATTTATTGAGATGCGCGGTCATAATTCGATGAACGAATGGTGCGAATCGAGTTAACTCTTTGGTGGTTATGATACAATACGGTGGATGTTTATTATTTATTTGGGGGCATCATGATATATCGCGATGGCGTTGTTAATAAGTCGCGATAATAGAATTATATTTACGATTTTTCTACTCACAACGCTACGGTATTTACCGATTGACGGTAAGTATACGTATAAATAATTTGAGATGTTTGTAATTTTTTTTTTTTTTTTTTTTGCGAACTTTAAAAATCAGAATTTGAAATTCTTACTTAATTCAATGCGTTAAGCTGGCTAATGTTTTTTTCTAGGGTGGCACTGCTTAGTGTCTTTTTTCGCACCCGCTCCATTATCCAACGTTGTATATGTATATGAACCCAACGAGTGATGTTTCAGAAAATTTTCATTAACCAGCAAGAAATATTCGCAAAAATTGAACAGTTATAGTTGACATCCCTCATTCGCAATAATATTTCATGGCAGTAAATTAATTCAAAATTAAACGTTATGTAATAATAAATACGACATTTTACGTAAAATTTCTTCGAATATTGAATGGTGTTTGTAAGTTCCGAAATTTTGCCTCCTCCTAAGATGAAATTTACAATTTTTGACATAAATGTAAGAGGAACAGCCTGTTTAGTTTTTTCCCACTGGGGTATTATATGAAAAATATGCCTTTAAATAGATATGGGGAATTTTTTTTGTCAGAGAGTAAATTCAATTTTGCCAATTATCTGTTTCGTAAAGTTCATTTATGATGAGAAACAAAGTTTTTGAATTTTTATTTAAAAAAAATATTTTCTTAAAAATTACTGTTGTGAATTACATGAATTGGAGGGCACAGTATATCATAGAGTTAGCTTACTGAGGACTTGGAAGCAGAAATTTTTGTAATTATTACTCTACGGTAAAAGTAGAAAATAATGATCAAGTTTTCAAAAAAAAATCACACTTATTCTAAAGGGCGATAATCATTTTTTCTTATCAAACATTCCCAATGTGTGAGCATATATAGATAGGTAATAAATATCAATCTCATAATTGGCAACTGAGTCGAATAATTTTACAAAAAATTCTGCTTGACAAGTTAAAACTTCAAAAAATTCTTCTTCACTCAGAATTAGACATAGTTGGAAAAGCAAATTTTAAGTCGTAAAAATATTTCTTTACTTTTTGGTCTTAATATGTTTCTTTCGGGGTGGAATGAGAAAGCTAACTGGCTCTCAATCAAATATCCAACATAATGTTTACTCAAATAAATGTGGTAAAAAAAAAAAAAAAAACTATATAAGGAGTGATATACTCGTTTACCCAATCTTCTATTTGGTTAGGCCACTATATATAGGCCTTCCATTAATTACAAAATTAAAAATTAGAAAAAAATTGAATTATTCGAAAAAGCTCTAAAGGACAATAATTGCAAGAACGGTAACCTACTTATCGAAAACAAATTCTTAAGAACTGATCTCACCAGTAAATACCTACTTGTAAATATCTAAGAAAATTCTAAAGTCATAAATTCTACCACTAATACTGCTGAGTGTTGTTTTTGCAATGGGCCCCAAAGTAAAGTAAGAGGTTTTTTGTGTTTTAGTTAACTAATAATTCTAATTCATAACAGTAAATTCGAAAAAAAAAAAATTTTTTTAAATACACTTTAATATATTTAAAATTTGGTGTAAAATCAATCATAAAACGTTGGGTGAGACCTGGCGCACTCACATAGACACTAATGTAATTGAGAGTATCGAACCAGAAAGCAGCGCTAAAAGACTGCGGGGGTTTGAACCAGAACAACAGTGTATTTCGTCACGTATGTAGTAATTTAAATAAAAGATAAAAATTAGTAACGAATGGACTTGTTAAAACAATTTTCTCATCAAAGAATCCAATTAACTTACAAAAATAAAAATAAAAAATAATTCTTTTAAAACTTCTCCAGTAAGATCCACTGGAATTAACAAGAAAGACTAAAGCATAACGGTAAATTTATTTATTTTTCTTCAAAACACAGAATTGACTTAAAAAATAAAATAAAAAAACTTACGCAGAAACCTTCGCAAGAGAAAGTGGATTTTCTTTGTTTAAAAATCATCTATATATCAACAATCTTTTAATAAAGTAACATAAAATATTTATAAATTTTGCAAAAATTTATCAATATCCCACAAATACGATGCATATGATAAAATATACTGATTAAGTATTATGTTTTCAAAATATTTTATGAACGTGTCAAAAATTATTATTTTTTTGTGAAATGAAAAATTGACTTTTCTCTAAGATCGTGTTGGTTTTAGGTTAAAACGGGTGGTTTTCTCGATGAATGCTGGAAAATTAATTTTTCAGGACCATTATTAGAAAGGTAAAAGAGGAAAAATCTCACTGAATAGCTAATAAAATGGGAACAAATTGACAAATTAAAATCAAAATTGGTACGTCTAATCCTTGCGTAAGAGGTATTGTTTGTACCAAATTTCATAACTATTGAAATAGAACTGCAACTTTTATTGAGATAACATGAAAAATTAGCACCTCCAACAGCCCCAGGGAATGAACCATAGTACCAATAGGAATCAAATTTAGATCGTGTTAGATATTCTTTAAATTAATACCTGTATTAAATTTTGTGACTATAGCTTGAAAATTACTCCTTTTAGAACCATTAATCTGTTAAAACTGCAAAAAAATCGCTCCTGTCAGACATACTATATAGCCTATCTACACCAAAATTGGTAAGTACTGTCCTTGACTTGAAGCACATATGTATAATAAATTTCAGGCTTATCTATTGAAAATTACTATCTGTACGCTGTTCAATACAAAATGCATATAAACTAACCTAGCAGACGAACTAGACGCTCGATTCAAACTAAAAACAACAGGTTTCTTCCTTGAGTGAATTAAAATATGTGCTTCAAATTTCAAAACCATCCGAACAAAATTGCGTCTAAAAATGGACTCAACGCAAAAGGTGATACAAAAAAAAAATTTTCAAAAATAGTACCGAAATGCATAATGAAACAAAAAACGTACCCACTGCCTTGGGTCTGAATACTTAGGCAATTTTAATGAGTACATTTTTTTTTAAATATACTTACAAAATGTGCTAAAAAGAGAAAAATAATTCTTTTAAAATTTTCCAGCAAGATTTAGGTCTAAGGACGCGAATTATTCAAATTGGTACTATTTTCCTTTAGCACGTATGCTTTATATGTCAATTCTGTCGAAATTTAGAAAAAAACTTTTTAATTAGCATCGACTTAAATAATTCCAAGATCTGGCTGGAGAAATTTTAAAAAGATTATATTTCTCTTTTTAGCGCATTTTTTATTGTTTTTGTTTTAGGTCGGATCGATTTTTCTAAAAAATTTATTGATTTACCATAATGCTTTTTCGTTTCACTTAAATTCCAGAAGATCTTATCGTAGAAATTTTAAAATAATTTTTTTTGGAGCAATTTTATTATTTTTTTTCTTATTTTTTTATGGGGAAATTTTTTTTAAATGTCTTTTCGTTTTCAACGTTAGGTAGTGGCAATATTACTTTAAAACTAAGAGATTTTCATTCAAAGATAACTCAAAAATTATATCTTCAATTCCAAAAAAAATTGTATGGGACCACCAAGGAATCAGTCTCTAACATTTAAAAAAACAAAGTTCAACAAAATTGGTGGCCAGGTTGAGAAATCATGCTGGAACAAATGTAAAAAAAATTGGTAGGGTGCAAAGTGAGCGATCCTCGATGAGTCTATTACCACAATCAAAGCCAATTTTTTTTATTAAGCCGTGACGTGAAAATCGCAACGTTGCAAACTGATATCCGAGAGACTCATGTTTGACGGAAGTAAAGAATTCAAAGTTGATTTTCAAATTCCTCACTCCCAAAAATGTAATTTGTAATAAATTTCTGATAATTTTCGCCATTTTTTCTCAAGTTATGCTTGAATATGTTCTAAAAAAGTGAATCTAGCAACTGTGTTGAGGAACCGATTTTCACTCTACTTCATGGCTTGATAAGTGAAGTTGACTTTGCCACAATTCGAAATTTGCGAAGTGGTAATAGGAAAAAAATGTGCAGGATGCATTATGGAGATGAAAGAAGTTCATAACACATTCTGCGGATTTATTTTAACGCCGCCACGTCTTATTTGGTCTAACTACTTTCCTTAAAGAACCTATGAAACAAGTAGATGCATTTGCCATTTTCTGTCAAATTTTGATTTTTCCTTTACATCTCTATGTTATTTTAATAGGCGGTAGCAAAAAACAGAATTATTTTTCTCAATTATGGATTATTATAATTGCATGAAATAAATTTGATCCCGTTTATCTTAACGCCACGTAGGCTAAATAAGACGTGATAAGTTAAAATGAATGCATGCGTTCTAAGCGTTTTTCCTATTACCACAACGCGAATTTTTCTTTGTGGTAATATAAGCCACAGCACAGAACACGTTTTGAGTGTTAGATAACAGCCAAGGGATAATATTTCACGTTGTGGAAATTTTCAAAAGCCAGAACGCCTTCGGTGCTATTTTTCCGTTCAACAAGTCTAACATAAACCTGCACCTACCAAAATTTACATTATTGATGAACCACCTATAAAAACAACTAAAAGACGTGCCTATGTTCGAACAAAGATTAAACGACAGAAACAAATTTTCCCAGACCAGGAAAAATGTAATTTTATTTACCTTTAGAAAAATTTGAAATGAGAAAATTGAAAAATAAATTTTGTTTAGCAACTAACGGTAATGAGAAGATGGTTTGTGGAATTGCTAGTCGAGTGTATGGAATAAATAGTGCTTGCAAGATAATTAATAGGTTCAAGAGAAATGGATTGAACTGAAGTGGCAAATTCGTATAATACTGCAACGAGAGATTGGAAGGAAGTTGAACGTGGTGTAAGGCGGAGAGATCCAGTTGACTTAAGTCATAATAAGAATTGAATGATAAAACGTGAGATAGATGAATTCTTTTATAACGGAATAACTGAACCATAGAGACAAAATCTGAAGCTGACAACTGAGGGATATGAGGATAAGTAATGTACTACGAGTCAAAACATCAACTTCTTCACATAGAAGCTTGGAATCCAAATGAAATGGATTCGAATATTTGAATTTGAGGAAAGATAAAGGGTAATAAGAGGTTGAACGGAATAAGAAGTTCTTCTGTTTGAATTTTCATTAATCATAGTTTTAAATTTTTAGTCCCCTTAACACTAGAAAAACTTGATAAAACGGTAAGGAGGACGAAAAAATATTTCAAAATTAATTGAGATTTCCTAAAAATACCTACGTCAGATATTCATCTCAGAAAACTACTTAAAAATATTTTGAGTGAATGTACGAATGTTTTGGCGTAGCCTTTTCCACAATCCTATTTTTCAATTTTGAGAATAAATTAATTCGAAAAATCGAGCCGTGGTTTGATAAATCTCTCATAATTATATTATGTACCAACTGCTGGGTTAAAATTTCTTATATTTTAGCCTACCCTTCCATACGAGATGCAAAATTAATTTTTTTTTCAATTGTTCAAATATATTTCGAATTTTTCCACTATGATCCGTTTTCGAATTCAACTATCGAACATTAAGAATACGGTAATTTATTTAATTTTAATGCTAAATATGTTGAAAAATTTTTCTTATCGAAAATCTGTAGACGTCCGGTACAAATCTTGAAGTAGTGCTGGACGAGTGTAGTTCAAAAATTGCGCTTGGTAGAAAAATTTCAGGCATAAACTTGAATTCGTCAGTGAAAATAGACTTGAACTATAAAACAAATTTCAGAAAAAAATTGATGTTTTTAGCCATTTGAAGTAAGATATACCTACTGAAATATTTTTCACGAAGATGTGTTCGACAATGGTTGATTTTCGAAATTAGTATTGCCATAAAGTGAACATGAGAGAAAAAAATAATCAAACAATATTCGTGGTCTTCGTGGAGTTTCGAGTATTCCTTTTCATATACGTTATGCAACCCTTATAACATGTCAGCGAGCTACGGTAACTGTACCAGTTTGATGGTCCCTGAGAAAATGTATTTTCATAATTTATTTCCCCATTGGACAAGAAATTTAAAAATTTTACCCGAAATCTGATGATTTTCTGATTTCTTGATGTTCTTTGAAAATTAAAAAAAGAAAAATTCCAAATGAAGAACGTGAAAAAAATTAATAAAAGAAATTTTCTGTCTCGATATTAGATCACGTGCCTGTAAATATCCACTCGCATGTGGAGGAAATATTTTGTGCAAATAATTTTGGGCAAAAGTTTTTTTTTACTGTTTCCCAAGTGTGTCAGTGAGTATAATAGACGCCAGCACAGTACCGGCGGAGGGATCTTTCGAAGGATGCGGGGGGCCTTGACCAAGACATGCCACTTTGTATGTCTGCAACGGCAGAGTGAACTCATCCCCCCGCTATTGTCGCTCCCAAAGTGGCATACCATGGACCGGCCCCCCGTATCTGCTCGAAAGATTCCACCACCTATGCAATAAGCGAACCTAGAATCTGTACTCATTTTGATGAAAAACGTGTCTAATCTTGAATAATTATTTTGAATAACATTTAAAAAAAAAAGAAAATTTTATAAACCATTCTTGAAAAAAAAATTATAAAATTTCACCTTTGATGGGAGTCAACCCGGCACTACTGATTCCTAAAGCAGCATCTCTACGATACAGCCATTGTAGAAATGCATGAAGGTGTTAACAAACATGTAATATTATTATACCATTTGACGTATTAAACTGCCCAAAATTATTTGCCCTAAATATTTCCTCCACATGCAAGTGTATATTTACAGGCACATTATTTGATCGAAACGTTTGAGTAAAATTTAAAATTAAAAAGTTGATCATCAGAAAGTCAAACGAATTCCGAACGAAAATTTATGATTTATTTTTAAAATCGAAAGCTTTCGATTAGGTATTATGAATTATAGAACTTTAAAAACTTTTAACTTTCTAATATTTTTTTTTTTTTTTTTCAAGAGCGGTTCAAATTTACTGCAACATTTCCACAAAATTACGGAAAGTTTTGAAAGTTCACATTTCAAGTAACAATCGATGAGGTTTCTTCATTAAAAGAGTTTACGCGATGACATATTATTAATATCATATTAAAATTTAAGGAAAAATATTTTGTAATTTAAATGCTATAGAACACTGTCTTGACACAAGAAGATTAATTATGAATGAAATATTTTTATCTGCCACTTCCTTTACCAATATAATTATGTGTAGGCTAATTTTGAAAGAATTTTTACAAACACGCAATTTCTCGAAATAATTAATTTTTCAGAAGTCCTATTCAAAGAAGAGAATAATTATTTGTTGGACGGTGAATACCCCTTTCCAATGATTGAAAAAAATTCTTTTTACAAATTTATGTCGTTGAAAGACATTACACCAAACCAAACGAAACGGCGCGGTTAGGGTTTAATAAGCTCAAGTAGAGATCATCCAAACGGAGTCATTTTCTTAAATAGGTAATGTAGGTACCAATATCAACTACAACCTATCAATAGAACTTGTAAAAAATTTTTTCATTCGACTTTTAAGTCCCCAACAGGTCACCTTCAAAAGCGACATAATTATTTCTAAATGAAACGAAACACTGTGATGGGTGCACTACAAGAGGTATAAAGCCTACCAACGTAAAGCGGTCAATAAAATTCGTTAAACCTATCAAACAATCAAGTAAAAAGTATATTGATCACGACTGGGGAGAATGAGGAAAAAACTTACTAAAGTAATGGTGAAAATTGATGAACGTTTATTATCGAATTATATACGGACAAGATTCTAATTCCGAATAATCTTTTGCAAGAAAGAATAAGGAACATTTATTTGTAAATTAATGCAATAAAAATTGATATGGTCACCCTTATTAATTGGATATGATATTAGTAATCTAATAATTAATCGGATCCATTCCAACTCTTCTAGCGATGGGCACATAGATATTTTATAGAAATGAGCTACATCGGTGTTTTAAAAATAAACAATTTATATCAGATATTTTTACTTACCTATCAGTGAGAGTTGTAAATACTGGGCACGTGGATTAATGGTTGGTTTAATAGTTTCAGAAGGAAATCGACTGAAATTGGGATTTTTAAAAAAGAATTATATAAAAAAGGAGTTTCCAGATGAATGGTTTAGCAGATATTGTATAATTTGAATTCAAGTAGGCAATAATAAAAGAAAATGAAAAAAAAAGGCGTGAGTTCAGCTGAGGCATACTTAAAGGATTGATGTGTAAACCTAAAATATTGTGACATAAATGAGAGCCACAATTGTAAGAGTTACATTTACCCAAATCTGACCTAATTCTCGTTTAGCCCCTACCATAGACACAGAGTGCTAAGATATTTACACATCAAAATAAATTAGGTTAAAAACAAATTTTTAAAAGATACGCTTTTTTTATTTTTTGGCTTTAGCTTCTAGCGAAATAAACATTATTTTGTTGTGGAAGGTTGGCTCCAGTATTGGTATATTTTAAAATCGCAATAGTGAGTAGAATAAAAGTTTATTACAAGCTGTTTTGATTCAAAACTGCAAAAGGTTTGGCCTTTGCACCTTTAATGAAAAAATAATGAAAAAAAATGAAGAAGAATAATTAATTTCTTACTTCAGCTTTACCGGGGAACGAAATTTAAAATCATATGAAAAAAAAGAAAATAAAAATTGGTGATTGTGTTGGGCATGTATTATCATTAACAAGTTAAAGTTTTAAGTTAACCGATGTGAACGCTAATGATGAAAATCTAAGAAAATTGGTGATTGTAATAGGTTTTTGGTAACAGTGTTGCCAAACCTAATAACAAGATAGAAATACCGGCAAAAGAGAAAAAAAACAACTGATAAAAACGGATATGAGTGTATTGTGCGTGTGTCGCAACGTGAAAGCAGCGCTGAAGTTGGTCATCCAGTGTACTTCAACAAATTGAGTGAGTAGAATAAAAGCGTATAAAAACAAATTCTAGCGCCATGATTCTTCGTCATAAAACCCAGTTTGTAAATTTTCATAAACAATATAGAAAAAAAAAATCAAAATATTTCTATCACGCTTCAACCACGGTATGTATTTTCCAAGTGTCAAATTTTTTAATGACTCCCATTCGAAAACCAGTGGACCAATTTCACTCAAATTTAATATCAAACCAGTCCCCCATTAGTTTCCAACTGCCATAAAATTTGAAGCTAAATTTTCTAACTAACGGGCGTTATCCTGATGACAACATGGAGTGTTTGCAACACTTTGAGAACCCCTTCCTCCGGAACTAGCAGATGAATTTTAAAAATTTTAATACGAATATGTAGCCTGTGAAATCTTTTAATACCACCTCAAGTTTCAGTGGCATAGGTCAAACACCGGAGACTCCATAGACTCCCAAAAAGTTCCAAAATGAGCAAAAAGTATAAATATATATAAATATAATTTGTACAGAAGAATTTGAGTGACCTATATATTCGTGATCTACGACTCAGGATCGGCGCTTTTCTACAGGTCCCGCCTTTGCACTGGATGCAATAGTAGTATTTTTCTGGAAAATATGCTAATGGTAATCCTAGAATTCCAAACGAAATAATGTTGCACCCTTGGTCACTAGTTAGTTAGTGAGGAACAACTTAAGCCATGAAATAAAAATTACGAAATTGCAATCATTAGGAGTGGAGGACAAAATTTTTCATTTGCATTAGAGAATAATGTTTGTTTCGTGCAAGTATTTTTTAATTTTAGTCCAACCATTCATCTGTCTTTTATAGTCAAAGTTTAATTGATCATTTTAGACTACGTACGTATATCATCGATAAAACGTACATAATTATCCACAATTATTCTATCTCAGCTTTTTTTTTTTTTAATCAATTTATTGGGTTGCTTACATACGTCCTTTCTGTCTTATAATAATGTTTGACCAAAAAAAAAAAAAAAAAATTAAAAATTAAAAAATGAGCTAGAAAAGAAAAATAATCCTTTTGAAATTTCTCCAGCAAGATGTAGAATTATTGAAATCGCCGGTCTTTTCCGTACCATATAGGCTTCATACACGTCAATTCGGTCAAATTTTGGACAAAACTTTTTAATTATCGTCAACTTCAATAATTCCATTTCCTAGACCTATATCTTACTAAAGAAATTTTAGAAGGATTATTTTTCTCTTTATAACGATTTTTTTTTTTTTTTTTCGTAAATCGGTTCTACTTTCTAAAAAAATTATTAATTTACCATAGGTAATGCTTTTTTTCGTTTCATTTTAATTCCAGTATACTTTACAGGAGAAATTTTAAAATAATTTTTTTTATTCGTTTTTTGTTTTTTGAAATTGGTTAGTTTTTTTGATGAAAAAATTTTTTTCAATAATTTTTCGTTTTTCGCATTAGCATCAATATAACTTTAAAACTAATAGCTTTCTTTATTTAAAAATAACTCCGAAACTATTGCATCGATTTTATGGGATCATCATCCCGGGATCATCCTCCATCATTTAAAAAAAAAGTTCATCAAAATCGGTGTCCAGGTTGAGAAGTTATGTTGGAACAAACATTAAAAAAAATATATATACATATATGGATCAAACTGATAAACTTTTAATTTTTTTGAAGTCGGTTAAAAATCGTATCCATTTTAAAAAATAATGATCACACTCTAGTTCGTAAAAACGTAAAAATCTCAAACACTGAGTGAAATATAAACGACCACTTTGTTCCTGCACCACGTGGTACAAAGTACTTTTCTGTAATTATAAAGTTTTCCAATTAGGTGCCTATACCCAAAATGTATTAATTCGTTCAATGTTCTGATCACTCAGTGCCAACGACGCTGGCTTGAAATAATTATCGAGAGAAAAAAACAACAGATTTCACTATTTTAGTCTCGAAATGAATCGTGGGTTGAGATTGAAAACGAGGAAAAATACTAGCCGCATGTTTTTTTTGTAGCAGCGTTACTACGAGCGGCATAATATATTAAGTAATTTTACATTCTTTGCATTGAAAATCGAACAAAACTTCCATGCAAACTTAAAAACTTGGTTTCAAATCGAATTATTATTTGAAAAAGAAAGAAGAAAAAAAAAACCAGCATCTAATGTGGCCATCACCAAAGATCTAATTTACATACTTACGAGTGTTTATAAACGTTTTACCGATGGAGACAAATTATAGTTACTCCTCAATTTAATATCTACGTCGAGTACCCGAACAACTTTACACCCTTTTATTCTACTTGAGTCGCCATAAAATGTGTCATTTTTTCCATAAATTTCGAGCGTTTGAACTATAAAAATCAATTTTCTAATAGCCCAACATGGGGCACTACGATTGCAAATCAAATTTTTCTTCTTTTTTTTTTTGACACAAATTGAATAATAACTTAAATGTATTCTTCGCAACCACTTTGCACTACTATAATGAAATCAGAGACTTATCAAAATCACGGCCAATTACCGGATTTAGTAATTTTTCTATTACAGAATTTATTAACGAAATAATTTTTTTTTTTCCGATAGGAGGAAGGGACCTCATTCTTTTTTTCTTCTAAGCCTTTCTCAAGATTTGGAAATGATGAGCGAAAATAAGACCAAGACAATTTAATCTTGGTCTATAGTGTCGGTCTTGTTCACAAAATTTTTTCATCATTCGTGATTAATTTAGGCTCATAATTCACGCCTTTTCAAAATATACAAGAACCTTAAATAAGGTTCTATAAATATCAATAAATAATTCGTCAGGGAGAAATAAAAAGATACAGCACTAATTAATGCCAGTTATTTAGGTACTTAAGTAGCAAGATTTCGAACATAAGTTTGTCCACTACATTTTTTTTACACCTCGTCTAGGTCTTGGTAGAGTAATAAGGGTTTTTACAACCATGTATTCGCATGTCGTAATAATGATTAAAATGGCGGTTCGTTATCATCATCACGACATGCGTACACCTGAAAGTAAAAATCCTTTGCTAGATCTTCTGTAACTGTGGATTTGGTACAGGTCTAGCTCGAGCAAAAGATTTAAGACCAAGACCAATTTTAATCATCATTTCCTCGTGGTGAGCCGATGGCTCTTACAGATGAAGCTAAAACAAAATAGATGAATATCAGTCCTGTAAAGAATATTTTTAAAAAAAGCATAAGAAAATGATTGTTTTCAACAAATTCCAAAGAAATTTTTAAAAAGTAGGTACGTAGGTCCAGGTTAATTTAAGTCCACTTCAGTAAAAATCGTAGAGCTGTAAAAAAAAAAAAATCAAACTTTGTGGTCATATAGCAACAGGCATATACAGTGAAAATCACCTATAACAAAATTGGTTGTAGCGAAATATTGGAAATCACAAAGTTCCGGAAAAATTCCCATTAAAACTATTTAAAAAAAAGCCTGGTTTGGTATAACGAATATTGATTTTACAAAGAATCGGTTATGAGAGAAAAACTGGGGAAACCCATTACCAACAGCAAGATAAAATAGATAAATCTAGTCTCTGTTAGTTAGTTTGAATAAAATATTGTATTTTTAACAACGAAACTTCCTCCCTTCGAAGTTTGAAAAATTTAGAATTGCAAATCGATTGTGAAATAATTTCCAAAAAGAAAAAACAGCTAACTCTTGACAGTTTTCTTAAACGTAATTGACCAATTTATCTGTACACATGTATGTTTTTTATTTTACTGAAAACAAGTCCAAAATAATATATTGCAATTGTTCCTTTCATTTTGTAATAAAGACTTTTTTCTTTTTTGAAATGTATGTATCTCATCGTCATAATAATTGGTTATAACAAACTGCTCGTGGTTATTACAAGCAGTTTGTTATATCTGATATACTGGATGTAACGAACTACCGCTTATAGCAAACAAAAAGGCTGGTCCCTTCAATTTCGTTATAAGCGGTTTTCACTGGATTTGATTTTATAGGGGGCTGTTACGCACAAGTTATACGGAGGCCCATTTGTTCCTCTTCCTTCAAAATTCACCACCAATCTATTTAAACTTTATTTCAGTAAGTAAAAAAAGGGCGATGCTAAGTACTAACCTACTTAATATTTTTTATTTTTGGGGACTATGGGCGAGGTTTAACTTCATTCACGCCTCTAAATTTCACCCTGGATAGTAGTAAAGAGCTTAAAAGACGCATGATAGTTGAACAAGGTATATGACTGTCGGATGGTCTGCTTGAAATTGATTCACCGACTTACAATTCGTCCCCCCTTTGTAATGTTCTCAAAACGTTTCATAATACAAAACATTTTATTATTTATTAAATGAAAGTAAAATATTTTTCAAGTAAAACATAAGACTAGGTACAAGTCAAATTTTCGCGGTTTTTTATATCTTTGGTTTGGAGTCAAAATGGATCATTTTACAAAAGAATTGCCAAATGAGAGAAACACATCTCCCATAAGTAAAATAGTAGCTTCCGAAAATTTCTCAAAATATAAAATTTTTCTGACTTTTAAATTCTGATACTTCAAACTGGAAAATTGACTTCATTTCATAAAACGTGAAATAATTTGCCGTTTTTCTTTATGACAATTTTTCTTTTCTCCTCTTTTTCTGGCTTTTTATTTTATTATTATATTATTCATAATTGTTATTATTTATTTACTTTTTTTTCCATTGTTTTTTATTTTTATTTTTTGGGGGATGGAGACAGTTTTTCGATAAAATATTAATGTACGACTCCTGCATTGGCTGCCAAAAACAAAAAAAGGCTGCGACGTCGCGCTGAGAAATGATCATCGAACGTGTCCATCAACTTTCAGAAACGACAAATTAGCAATTTAGACCTCGAACGCTATACAAACAAATAATTTTCTTGACCTTCAAAAAATACTCGTATACACAGTATTTACCTCACCAGACATCAAAAAGGGACACAAAAAAACATATCAATGACCTGAACCAAAACACACGCTTATACCTATGCCTATACGGTTCAACATTTTTTTCCCTTCTTTCACTCACATTTTCTTTAGGCACATCGTAAAGAAAAGAACGAGGACAAGACCGCCTATCATTTTAACAAGCAATGTGCGCACACACAGACCGAATAAATCATAAGTTATATTCGGCGAAAACGTTTTACAATAAATACTACATTATTTATAACGTAAATAAACCATTTATCATATTAATAAATGTGGTAAACACGAATCGTCTCTTTTTTTTTGTGTGCAGATTGCCGACATTATACAAAAAAAATAAAAATAAATAAATGAATTAAAAAGCTAAAGAAATAACATGACGTATTGCACGTAGTTTTTCGCCAGAAATACCTGGTATATATGCTCCTGTTAATTGTAGGTACATTTGATTTACGATATTACCATTAATATGATAATTTTATTAAATGCTCAGTTACACTTCATAACGAGAAAAATGTTTTGAAAAATTACAGAGAAAACCAACTCTCCTGTGAGTACTTCGAGGTGATTCAAACGTGCAATTTCTAGAAATGCGATAAGCTGGGTAAAATAGCATGGGTAGACTTGTAGAGGTAGAGTTATGGAGGAGTAGTATAATAAGAAGTAACATATACTTTTTAGTTTACGCACTGACATAGCAAAGAAGAAACAAGTAAAATATGTGGAAAAAGAAATTAAAAGAATGTACGCTAATAATGAGGACTATTCGTGAAGAGAAACACAGAAAAAATGTGGACTGACCGAATGTGTGAATGAAGGATACACTGCTGTACTAATCAGAGAGTACTTAAAGCAAAATACTGAATTCTCCATGATATACTTCTCACTCCTACGTGGTTATACTGTACGTATACAATTCAAAAATTAACATAAGAGGCCTTTTATGTCAATTAACAGCCAACTGATTTCCACGACCTACAATCACCCAACAAACATTGAGAAAAATACCTTTCTGAGGGCTGAAAGCGAAACTTACTTAAAAAAACCAATTATACATATAGATACTACTCAAAGAAATTAGATTGAAAAAAAAAAAAAAAAAAAAAAACTTGCTAAAAACAACCTAACCTCACGAAAAATCAATGCCGAGTAGTAAATTTGCTTACAGATTTAAATTAAATCCTCGGACTCCTTTTGTAACCCTGAGAAATTACATATTTGATCACCTAAAAAACATATTACCTCAAATCGATTTTTGGCATCTGTCTAGGTATTTACTTCGCACTGTATTAAAAAATTCTTAAAAGAAAGAAAAAAACCAAGGTAACAAGCGTGGGGCACAAAACTTGACACTTTTCAGTCTCAAATAGGTCGTTTATAGATAGGTCTAAAACTGTGTTTTATTTACACCCAGTATTATCACCTCCAACTTGAACTCCTTTATTCGATTTCTTTTCAGAATTTCCTTCATTTCGCTTTCAGCGATCGTTATGTATCCTCATTAAGTTATTATCCATAAAGGTTTTTAAGGTTCCAACTTCTATAATTCCCTCTATATTCCAGGCATATGAAAACTCTCAATGGAACAATTATTTACATTTATTTTGTGACGGGTCTAAGTTCTCTGGCATTGCAACAGAATTCCTCATTCCATCTGTAAATTTCAAATCACGTCTTGCTTCACATTCACAGACATCTATTTTTACTTCAGAGGTTTATATCATATTAAAAAATCTACAGTATGAATAAACTCCCTTCCTAGAACGCGCCAATTACATCATTCTGTTTACTGATATTTAAAATATCTATAATAATATTAATTCAAAACTCACAATTAAATATTACAGCATCTCATATAGTAGATACTGCAGATTATTGATATGATTTATAGCATTCAATACGCGTAAAAGTTGTGGTATTTTCCTTATAAATGAGGCCAAGACAACAGCTTCTCATTCTCCTGTCTTTCTTCTTATTCCAATATCAGACCTCTCACAAATTAAAGTATGCATTACCTCCCAATTGTTCAATTTCTGATGGAAGACTAGAATTGAATAATCACTTCACTATTCATCCATATAACCATATTTTCACACCATCGATCAAACATTCAAAACATTGATCACAATACCTCATGAAGATCGAAAATTATTCAAAAGGAACGATTACACACACGTCATTCGAAGGAATTAAGTAAAAAAAAAAAAAAAAAAAAAACAATCTAATAACTCCCAGAAAAATGAATACTGAGCAGTAAATTTTCTTATAAATATTGATTAAACCCTCGAACCCATATCGAAAGCCTGCGAAATTTCATGTTTTCTTTATGAGAAAATTAATGTACCCTCAAATCGATTTTTGGCACATGTCTATCACTTCTACCAAGACTGACTTTATTCCTTAAAAGAAGGGAAAAAATAGTAAATATTGTTCACTATTTTCGATATAAATGTGGCATAAAACTTGACACTTTCCAATTTCAAATAGCTTGCTTTATTAATACTGCGAAAGTTGTGTGGATTGCGCACAAACACGTGTTAGCTATTATAAGGTTTCATTAGCATGGTTTTCACTAAGCTTTTTCACAAGCTACAAGCCAACTTTTTTAGAACCCGCTTGTTTTCCAATCTAGAAGTTTAGAACGGTCTAACTTTTGGAATGTACAATCACGCTTTTTTTAAAGCTACCTTGTAGCTTGTAAACAAGATAATGTTAAAATAAAGTTGAAAATCTTCAAATAAGCGTTGTATACATTTCGGTGAAAAAGTCAAAAGAAAAGCGAAGAAAAATGTGAAAAACATCAAAACTACTTATACGTATACCAACAACTAAAAACAATTGAAAGCGGGAAAAAAAAGCAAAAAAAAAACGATCAGACAGCTACTTTAAAAATAAAAAATGTTGGAAAAAAATGTTAGAAAAATTAGTAAAAATGTTGCAAACATCACAAAAGTTTGGTGCAACTATACTCATTTTCAAAATTTTTACTCGTCCTTCTTCACTAAACTTTCAAGAGATCGGTCGAAAATGTACGTGGTTTTACACTAGAAAGGTATCAGCAGAACAATCACAAGGAGAAAAATTTTTGTTTGAAAGTACGAACATAACACAGGGTAGGGTAGGTATTCTTGAAATTTTTACATTATGTTACCATAATATATAAAAACTTCGTATGATTCTGGATACTGTTTTGATTCATCGATTTTTTCAACTTGTCTTTTTTAGCGGACTCATTAAGCTCGCCGAACTAAACATTTCTGCCAAATTTTAAGAAAATCTATGAACCAGGAGAGTAGGTATCTAGAATCATGCGAAGCTCTCATAATATAGTAACATATAATGCTAAGAATTTAAAATAAAAGCTACACAGGACAATTGTGAAATGGAAAGGCTATTTTAAGACTAACCAATTTATTTGACGACAGATAGAGTAAGACACATTAGAAATCTATATATATATATATCATGTTTTTTTTATATTCCATCTTCCACAAACCCTTCTCGAATGCAGCCGTCCAAATGAAATTCCCTCGCTTCTGGCTTCTGGCTTTCGCAGCTTAAACATAATTCGTTAGAATTTTTTTTTTATAAGCTCTCATTCTACTCACTACTGCGATTTTAAAGTATATACCGATACTGCAGCCAACCTTCCGCAACAAAATAATGTTTATTTCGCGTGAAGCTAAAGCGAAAAAAAATAAAAATAAGCTTATCTTTTAAAAATTCGTTTTAACCAAAACTTATTTACAAATACTTTCAGACCTATTTCAGGGAAATACGTAGATTTTATAGCAAATTCTCCTTGTTTGTGGTAAATAATAAGGAATCCGTCTAGGTAAATCATAAAAAAAAAGGGTGTTCACGACACACACCCACCTGTTAATTCCACACCTTATATACGACAGACGCCACATCATACTCGCTTCATTAATTTTGTACCCGTCAACCAGAACTAGAACAGGGTCAGTGGAACAGGCAAAGAAAACATCTATTACGAATCGCAAGAAAAATAGGCCCACATTCGAATCTACATAGGTAGTATAAATAACGTTAACACCAACCGTGGGCGGAGTAATATACAAAATATAAATTACGGGCAGAAATCGGAAAATATTAATCGCTTCAACGTAGAGAAAATCTGACGTCAGTTTGTGGCTAATTTACAACGTAACAGAATATAGATTTCGTGCTTTGAAGAACCTCGAGACGTAGGTAAAATTCGAAATTAAATAGAAAAAATACGAGACGCATTTTTCTTTTTTCCAAAAGTTTATTTTTTACTTCAGCTTTGAATTTTACAATCAAATACTTTCGACGCATATTCGCATCCACTCTTAAGAAAACACCCTATCACTGCAGATAGGAGAAATTGAGTTGCACAAATTTCTTTTAACATAACACGAAGTTGGTGAGGACTAGAATCACCGGAGAGGAAGAAACCCATATAGGCGGAAATTGGGATGATGCAAGGGTGCACTGCGTCCATAAACTTAAAATTTGCAACCCCAAAATGAAAATCTGTTTTTTTTTAAACATGTTTTCACTACATGAGGCACTCCCAGGGCACGAAATGACGCTATATTAGACTCGAACCAATTCAAAATTTTATGCAAAAATAATTTTTGACAGTAGGAACACCTTACCAGTGCCATGTAATATCACTTCATTTTGGATATCTAATCATAAATTTAAAAAAATATGTATTTCAATAAAGAACTGCGAACGAGCAAGTAGAAGAAAGATGGCGGCACTTGAGTGTAAAAATAGGATCGTTGCCACTGACATTCTGAACTTGCACCCAAAAACTTTAACCCGAATTACCGCCTAAAAAAATAAATAATTCAACCCTCAGAAGCTGCATCCTTGTAATATTCATAGTAAAATTTAAAGAAAAATTCATAGAAAATTTAAACGGTAATATCACACTTCAGCTTAGTCACATAATTTAATAAACCATGCAAATATAAATTCGACAAAACATTGAGTTATCTATCAAAAACACAGCGAGCTCATATGCTTTTGAAAACAACGGAAGAGCAATGGAAGAGAATAATTGAAATCTGGAGGTGTTAGAGGAAAAATACAAGCAAGCATCAACTAAAAGGAAATCGGTAATTTATTGTTGCTAAAAGAAGAATGAAAAGCCATTTTTATCACGCACAAAGATCGTTCATTTCAAGAAAAATTACGAACAGATCTACATTTGTTTACAAAAAATGTTCCAGATGATAAGCTCTAGCCCTGTTATGTCACACCAAATTACCCAAAAATTAAATTTTATTTAAATTTGAAAATTGTTTGTATGTAGGTATTGTTATCAGAAAATTAAAATTTATATGCTTAAGGCTTCATATGTTTCTATAATGAAAGTTACAATAATTTTTTGCAACACCAGACGATAAAGTAGCTGATTATGTGCATCCGAACAGTATAGAAAGTGGACGATTTCAAAACAATGCGTAAGGTAAATTCTTTATGCATTGTTTTCTACTTTACGCACCATCTTGTACGCATGTGTTACTTTAAGCACCACCTATAAGTTCTTTATACATATATCGGTTTTTACTTCATATACATTGAACTGCGCATGAGTTACTTTATATATTTGTCTTCGCGTACATTTCACACTTCGTTAATAAATTTTTTTCCATTGTGTTTTGGAGGGGGGACTGACGTTTTGCAAAAAACAGTATGTAATATGCGTGTATACTATAGGTGATTGATACAAGTGGCAAAATCCCTTACTTTATACACATGTAGCACAAATAACTATTTTTCAATAAAGTTGCTTAAAAAATAGAACCAACTAAAAAAAAAAATTCCATCCCAATTTTTGTATATTTATCCGTGTTTTTTGTAATATTCATACTTTAATTTTGAAAAAAACTGCTCTTCTCACACTTCAAGATTTCTCAGCTACTATTTAAGCTATAAAGCTGACGTTTGTACGATTGAAAAGAGAAGAAAATTTACTTGAGTTCTCTAATTTTTTTGTTGCCATTAGTTTTTCATAAATTGGCCGTTCAAAAATTGCAAATTAATGAGAAATTTTCCAATTATCATTTATTTTTAAAACTAATTGTGGGGACATTACTCGTATGAGGTTTTAGGGGCTCGCACCCCTCGATGACAGTCGCCGCCCAAAGGCTGGCAATATTCGTCTCTATGACGTTAAACTAATATACACGAACGCGTTTGTATGTTCGTACCTGTACGTACGTACAGGTAAGATACATCGTACAAGTCGAGATCAATTACCTGATAACGATCTCGGTAATGTCACGACTCGGTACCAAACGCACTGCGTCGTTTCTTATCATCTCGACGGAGACAGGAAACGACGCAACGTATGACATAATTACGTATTCATACATACGTATGTGTGTCCGTGTGCGTGTGCCAAATTCGGTATATAAACACTCAGAACCGGCTCAAAAATCGCCAGTGTTCGCCGAGGATTTGGCTCTCCCATACTTATGTGTATGAAGTGGCAGAACACGCAAATACTGTTGAAGACCTTCTAGTGTGAATATCTCTCACGACAAGGTATTCCACAGTGGTGACCCCGACGTGATTTTTTGGCTACGTCGTGGGTGTCTAGAGGCGCGTTGCGCTATAACTAAAAAGAGGCGCGGTGCGCTGGCGAGTTACTCGCTTGTAATACAAATAATTTTTACAAGATCTAGACACCTTTGGCTGTCGAAGCAGAGGTCTTGACTTTGAAAGTGGGAAATTACACCCCCCCTTCCAAATATATTTGCCGGAAGGGAACCAAGACAAGTAGACCTGGAGGAACAAAGTTGCCCTCATCCGCCAACTCCTCCAGCTTCGACCAGAGACTCAGAAGTCTTTGAGACTCCGGAGAAACAAAAAAGGATCCGGAGGCCAGAAGCCTTGCGTTTGGGAGCTGTAGCAAACCCCAACAAAACTACAGCTCGAACACTAAGAAGCGGTCGTCTATTGAGCCAAGACTCCGACCCTTCAACCCCAGACCGACAAACCACGGAGTCTGGAAGACTCTTCGTAGAAAAAACAAGTAAAGAAGTCCAGCACACGATGCCCAACGGAAACACGAACCCGAACCCATCATCAAACCAACCAGCAGCGGGCGGAAGTGGTCAGCCACAGCTGACCCCCGAAGTATTAGCACAGCTCTTACAGCTGTTGCAACTGCAAACATTGCAGAACCCTGCTATCCAAAGACGGAGGATAGAGATTCCGGAGTTCCTACCCAATGAAGTTGAACTATGGTTAACTCTCCTCGAGGGTCGTTTTAAGACAGAGAATCTGCAAAACGACCAAAAATACTCACACATTTGCAGCGGCATGCCCGCAGAAATCATACGCCGCATTCCGGATATCATGGAATGCCCTCCGGCGGAAGCAGACAAGTACAGTTGGTTCTGCAGAAAAATAAGAAATGTGTTTGGTAAGACTCAGAACCAAATTATTGATGATGTAATGGGCGGAATGAAGATCGGAGACGACAAACCCTCCACCTTCATGGCCAAACTCAGACAAAAGGCCGATAATATAGTGTCACCGTCAGTTATTGGAAACCAGTTCTGCAAGCAACTTCCCCAACATGTTGTGCAGTGTCTGGCAGCCATAGGTACCACGGTAATCAACAATTCCGAGGACCTAGACTTCCTAGCGAAGAGTGCAGATAGTGCACTGGAACATTCGAGATCAACATCCTCGATCAGTGCAGTATCCGCCGAGACCGGAGAACTAGCTCAGCTTAGAGCCCAGATAGCTCAGCTGACTAGTGAGATTAAGAAGAAAAGTAACAACAATAGTCCAAGACAGGGTAGAAACAACAACCGCTCGAAAAGCAGGAGCAACAATAGAAGTAACGATAGAAAATCTAGGTCCAGAGACCGCAAGAGCAATTCTACCAGGGGTCAGAGTCCAACTCCCCCAAGAAGAACATCGTCCCCAAAACCCCGGTCTCAAAACTGGGACGATAAATCCTGCTTCTTTCATAACCGGTTTGGCGCAGAGGCCACCAAGTGCAACAATCGATGCCAATGGTGGGGTAAATCTTACAATAAGTCGTCAAACTAGAAAGAGGGGTCGTCTATGCGGCTGAAGATCCCTCGAAAAAGTACTCACGCCGCCTGTTCATCAAGGACAGGACAAATAGGAGACGTTACCTAATTGACTCAGGTGCTGACTTGAGCATTTTGCCAGTAGATAAAAACCAGAAGGCATTTCCTCCGAAATACTACCTCCGAACTGTGAATGGTCAAAACCTTCCAGCTTACGGAATAGAATCCAGCAAAGTAAGCATCGGTTTGCGAAGAGACATGACGTGGTCCTTCACAATTGCGGACGTTCCAACTCCGATCCTGGGTGCGGATTTCCTCGCGCACTACGGTCTGGTCATAGACCTCAAAAATGGAAAAATCATAGACAACAATACTGGTCTATGGGTGGAAGGCAAAACGCTAGCGTACCAACTGGACACCAATATATCCAGCTGCACGAAAGTCGACGAACAATTCCTACGGATTCTGTCAGACTATCCTGGAGTCACTCAACCATCGATTCGCAGGCATCCGACCTATAAACATGATACCATTCATTTTATAGAAACTAAAGGACAGCCTTGCCATGCTAGAGCCCGCAGGTTACTGCCTGATAAACTCAAAGCAGCACGGGAATACTATGATCGCATAATAGGTGAAGGCATATGCCGCCCATCAAAAAGTTCATGGAGTTCCCCGATCCACATGACCAAAAAAGCCAGTGGAGAGTGGCGAATCGTTGGAGACTACAGGGCCTTAAATGCCAAAACAGTTCCTGATCGCTATCCAGTCCCAAATATAATGGACTTCAACGCGAATATGAAGGGTAAAACGATGTTCACAAAAATCGACATCAACTGGGCATTCCACCAAATTCCAATGGCCGAACAGGACATCCCAAAGACAGCGGTCATAACCCCCTTTGGGTTATTCGAATACCTTCGAATGCCGTTTGGACTCCGTAATTCTGCACAAACTTTCCAAAGATTCATCAATGGACTGTTTATGGATTTGCCGTTTGCTTATGCATATTTGGATGACATATGCATTTGCTCAGAAGGCGGTGAGCAACAGCACGAGAAGAATGTAAGAACCATCGTACAACGTATACACGCTGCTGGACTTACTATCAATGTTGGAAAAAGTTTATACAAACAATCCAGGATTGACTTTCTCGGCTATCAAGTCTCGACCGAAGGCATTTCCCCTCTGAAGACCAAGGTAGAGCCTATATTGAAATTCCCAAAACCCTCCAACGTAGCAGAACTCAGACGCTTCTTGGGGATGGTGAATTTCTACAGACGTTGCATTAAAAATGCTGCAGCCGAACAAAGTAAGCTGTTTGCATTAATAAAAACAAACAAAAAGAAAGATAAAACTCCACTCGATTGGACTGAAGAAGCTGAAAAAGCCTTCGAAAACATAAAAGAAACACTGGCAAATGCAACTCTACTAGCTCACCCAGACGAAAGTCTGCCGTTATGTGTCGCGACTGATGCGTCCGACTTTGCTATTGGTGCAACACTGTACCAAAAGGACAACGACAAAAAGTTACCGCTCGCTTTCTTCTCCAGAAAGCTATCAAAAACCGAGAAGAACTACAGCACATACGACAGGGAGTTACTGGGAATATTCGCTGCGTTGAAGCATTTCAGGCACCAATTAGAGGGTAGATGTTTCACTGTGTATACAGATCATAAACCCCTAACACATGCCTTCACGCAAAAGACAGAACCAGCTTCCCCGAGAAGAGCTCGACAATTGGACTACATAGGACAATTGACTACGGACATCCAGTATATAAGTGGAGAACTCAACACTCCAGCTGATGCTCTTAGTAGGATCGAAGCTATCTCGGCACCGTCTCAATTACCTTACGCTGAAATAGCTAAAGAACAGTTAAGGGATGCAGAATTGCAAGAACTGTTGTCGAACGATGACACAGCTCTCAAATTGAGACAGAGGAAAATCCCTGGTACTAATGTTTTACTAACATGTGACATTAGTACAGGCAAGAATAGGCCATTCCTGCCGACAAAGTATCGCAAATTGGCATTCAGTAGTGTGCATAACCTATCGCACCCTGGACCAAGATGCACTGCTGGATTAGTATCATCAAGATTTGTTTGGCCTCGGATGAAGTCCGACTGCAACAAATGGGCTCGCAGTTGCCTGAATTGCCAAGAGTCCAAAGTAGGAAGACATACTCGGTCGCCTCTCAAATCTTTTAAACAAACGGAGCGGTTTAAAACGATACATATAGATTTGGTGGGTCCATTACCCCCATCCCAAGGACACAGATACCTGTTAACGATGATCGATAGAGCAACTCGATGGCCAGAGGCAGTTCCTCTCCATGAGATGACAGCTCCCACGGTAGCTGCCAGGTTATACGACACCTGGATTGCCCGCTATGGCGTACCTGAAGTCATCATCACGGACCAGGGTCGTCAATTCGAAAGCTCGCTCTTTCAAGAGCTGTCTAAGAAGCTTGGTGTACAACACAATCACACCACAGCTTACCATCCTCAAGCAAACGGAAAAGTTGAGCGATGGCACAGAGCTTTGAAAGCCTCCATTATGGCTTGCGACACCAAGAGATGGGTTGACATACTACCAACCATCCTCTTGGGCCTTCGATCTGCTCTTCAAACGGACACGGGTCACTCTGCAGCGCAGTTAGCGCTCGGCGAAGAGCTACGCCTACCAGGGGACTTTTTCACACATTCGAAAGAAATTAGCCCTGAAACGCTCGTCCAAGACATACGGACTGACGCCAACAACTTTCTGAACCAGGCAGCTCGTCATGGCCAACCAAAGGTTTATGTCTCCAAACACTTGGCCACAACATCTCATGTGTTTGTCAGAGACGAAAAAATAAGATCTTCGTTGGAGAAACCATACGCCGGTCCTTATAAGGTAGTATCACGAGATGACAAGAATTTCGTGATACTAATCGCAGGTGAACAGAAAACGATTTCAATTGACAGATTGAAACCTGCGTACCTTATAAACGACGACAAGAAAATGCTCCAAAGAGCAAAAAGGAAGATGACACACAAGGAAATAATAAAGGAAGAACAGACTGAACAGTCCGAAACAACACAACCACAGAAAGTTGAGGACAATCCAGTCGAAAATGGTGATAAATCACAAAAATCACCAGAAAAAAAATAAAAATAAAGAAAACGGTAAAGTTCAATGACGAGATCGTCAAAATACAATACGATCCGTCGGCCCCCTTGTGCCCACGAAAAAGAGGCAGGCCCCTTGGCAGCAGAAAACAGAAAAACCAAATTCCAACTTGAAAATCCGAGAGATTGGCACGGAGAAACTAAAAATATTCACGAAAGTTAATATCCGTAGTGGAAGAAACAAACCCGCATAAAAAGACGTACGAGAATCTGGGAATATTCGCAACAATAGAAATTCTTCAGATAAGCAGAGAAAAAGTGCGTACAATAAAAATACGACACGAATAAACAAATCCACGTGCAATACGGAAGAAAAACATTGCAACGTGTTTCTATTGACAAACAATACCGATAACAAAATAGTCAATAGATCGTGACGTCACAAACAAAGAGTGCATTCCTTTGTGAAATACAAAATTCAAAGTACGAAAATTCAAACATGCTTAACTCTGCTCGTACTTAACCAAATTTAACCGGAAAACTTTTAAGCCAAAGAATATTGAATGCACTATCCCCTCCGAACAAGACCGAAAAAAGATAACGACTTGGAATAAAGCTGCGATCGAAATAATTCTCGCAAAGTTTTTCATTCGCTTTTCGACTGTCGAACAAAACTGCCGAAAACAATTTCTACCAATTTTCTCTTTTTCTTCCTTTTTTATAAATCTGTGATATTCCTTCCTCAATGTCGTCTTCAACAGGCACTCCGTTCTCTACTCAGCCGTTCCAATTCGTGGTACCACCTGCCCCCCAGCCTATAAAGACAAAGGAGCAGTTGGAACACGAAAAGGAGGTGGAAAGAATAGAGAACGAACTCCTAATGGACACGTCGGCGGCGGACATTGTGAAAATAATGTCCGCCCCCCTTCCTCCGTTGATTTCGCCGCCAAAATCGCCAGAAAGAGCACCGGAAGTGGCAATCCCACCCCCGGAACCCTTAGCACTAGCGAGGTTGGAGACGAAACAACCTCAGGTGGAAGAGGTGCGAACTCCACGCCCTCCCCTCACCAAAAGCCTGGCCTACAGACCATCTGGGAGTTCTAACTCCCCGATGTACAGAAGACCGAGGCCCTTGACGTTGACTGACCCCCGCCTGTCACATCGCTCCCATCCCTATCACCCGGCTCCAACTCAACGACCGCCGAGAAGAAGGGGACAGACAAGTAGAGAGGCCTACCAAGCCCGTCTGGACGCAAGGAAGCAGTCCTATGAATGCGTCGGGGCTGCGGTAGGCTCGGCCCTCGCTAAGTGGGAGCGAGACCAAAGGCAGTAAACTCGATAAGTCCCCCCAGGCACGCGACTTATCATTTTCGCAACGCGAAAACTGGGGGGGGTAGCTGTGGGGACATTACTCGTATGAGGTTTTAGGGGCTCGCACCCCTCGACGACAGTCGCCGCCCAAAGGCTGGCAATATTCGTCTCTATGACGTTAAACTAATATACACGAACGCGTTTGTATGTTCGTACCTGTACGTACGTACAGGTAAGATACATCGTACGAGTCGAGATCAATTACCTGATAACGATCTCGGTAATGTCACGACTCGGTACCAAACGCACTGCGTCGTTTCTTATCATCTCGACGGAGACAGGAAACGACGCAACGTATGACATAATTACGTATTCATACATACGTATGTGTGTCCGTGTGCGTGTGCCAAATTCGGTATATAAACACTCAGAACCGGCTCAAAAATCGCCAGTGTTCGCCGAGGATTTGGCTCTCCCATACTTATGTGTATGAAGTGGCAGAACACGCAAATACTGTTGAAGACCTTCTAGTGTGAATATCTCTCACGACAAGGTATTCCACACTAATGATAGCAGAATAAAATTTTCAGTGATGATTCCCCTATTTTTTAAGGACAAATTCATTTCATCATCAGATTTCACCTAAACTGATTTAATCACAAGACAGGTGAGAGAAAATACAAGAACAATACTGGGTGCTCTGCATATTATTATATGTTTATACCTATAGGTATATACAAATACAAAGTGCTTTCTGCATAATATTTCACCACCTATCGGACATTGAATGTTAATTCATACGTATAGATTTTGGCTATCAAAGATTTGTAACTGGAGTGAGTGGAGAGGGGGGCATGTCCCCCTCTTCCCAAGCTAGTAAAATTATAAAATTTATCCAGCAAGTTTAAGGGACTGGAATTACAACTGAAATTGATACTTTCTTCCTTCATTATATAGGCTTTTACATCTAGTTGTGCGATGGCAACTACACCTATGATTGATTGATAAACTCTAAACAATTAGACTAAGTTCCAATCAACATTTAATTACTTCAATAACAGATTATAATGTAACAAAGTACATATTATATTAACCATTTCAGACCTTCCTACTGATTCCCTTAACAGTTAATGGTTACAAGAGACTGTAACTAAAATAGTTACTAGAGATGGTTATTAAAGACGACCATTCAAAGGTTCTTCATAAAATGTACATCTCATTTACACTAATTATATTAATGAAGGATTTACAAGTGGATGAATACTAAATTGTGGTGAGATATGAATGATGTCATGATTGACCAATGAAATGATTGATTATCCTCCCACTAATTATGAGGCTTGGTCAAAATAGTTTGTCTAGAAGATTTGAGAAGATTCCAGGAAAGTATAGGTATAGTTTTGGGTGATAAATACCTTCTCTCGTTTAATCATAATGTGTCATTGCATTTGGCAGTCAAATGAAGGTTATGATAAGTGTGGACATGAATATGCGAGTAAGAGCTATATTGGCTGATGCAATAACATTCGTATGTGACATCTATAATCTGTTTAATGCGTTTCATCATCGTATAGTTGTAAGGGTGAATGACAATTGACTGTGTCCATATATGAATATGAGTGTCAATGAGTAGAAATATACCATTACAAGTTGTTAATTCTGTTTAATTTTATGACAAAATTTTTCAATATTTACTCTCTCCAAGAATTCTCATCAAAACCCGGTGTTGTTCTTCGTGAAGAATTCCATAGATCATTCACAAAACATTTGCCCTTGAAGAAGTAACTATTTTCATACGACGGATCATTATATTATTGCTCGAACTTTAATTTAAGTAAGTTTCTGATTAGGAATAATTTTTTCAAATTTTAGAAAAATCAAAGATGAGCAACGCATTCTATTGTTGCATCTTAAAAAGTACAACTCGATTTCGAATTATTAAAAGAGAAATAATAAAAATAATAGAAATATAAACAAGAAAATTCGTGATTTGTCAATAGGCGGGGCTGGGTGAACTTAGCCCTCCAGCCAATTGTTTGGCCTCTCTCAGAAATTTTCCAAAAATGGGAATTAAAATGCAAAATTTGTTCATAACTTTTGCAGGAAAAGGGCTACGACTCTTCCTCAAAATTTTCAAGTTCCACTTCTACCGATTTGTTAAGTATGACAGTCATAAGTTGCATCGCCGCTCATAGCTAACTTCAATGAGTTCAGTCATCACCAGAGGCGCCTTGAGGGCGTTCACAGAGGGGCATATCCCGACGAATTTCTTTAGTCGACATTCTTAGCATACAGTTGAAAAACCAAAATAATACTGAGAAGCTAAAATAAAGTTATTAATGTACATTTTTAGTCGGTATCTTTGCATTATTTTAAGTTTTCAGAAATAATTTTCAGATGAGTACTTCATTAAATAATAGTTACGATGTCACTGTATTCTTCACACAGAGTACCTTGTAAATTTCACAAAGTATAACATCGAACGAATGCGAGGAATTCAAAGATAATGAAATTTATGATTAACTTCCAATAGCGCAGTGGCTCAATAGTGAGTATGCCAGTAAGAACATTAGCCTGACTTGTAGTAATTGCAATGGGCTCGTTGAACGCATGAAAAATATGACGAGAGCAATAAAATTCTGTTCTTCATCTATAAAGCCTCGGGACATATGCCGGTCTCGTATAAAGTGTCTTTTCATTCACACCTTTGAATGCAATAGGCTTCAGGAAAAGAACCACTTATATTTTTCCAGACTAGTTACAGAATTTTTAATTACTAGATAGTCCTCTCGCATATTTTCAGTTTCTATGCAGGAAGCAGAAAGATAAATGAAACCGGTATAGAGCAGCAAGTTATAAAAAGTTTCACGATCCCGCAATAATAATTTTTTTTAATTCTCACCAATATTTGAAGGAAAATAATGAAAATATTTTCCAACTCAAAATATCAATAATTTTTCTGCCAGTTAATCTATTAAAGCAAACAAAAATGAATCGTAAGAAATATTTTCAAGAAAAAAATACAATGTCATATAATATATTTATACATATGGAGGAAGATTGACATCTTTCTTCATTTAATAAATCATGTCACAAAAGGTGGATAATTTTGATAATACAATCGATTTTAAAGTCTTTCGGCATACTTTTTTTTCCCAAACCAAAAAGAAAAATATGAACAGTAATTAATTTTAATAAGTTGGTTTGAAAGTTTAAATTTCCAGTTTTTTGTTACATTTTTAATTATACCATTTCAGTTTTTATCTCATTCATGGTTAAATTAAATCTGATAGAATGGATTTTTTCATTCATGAGTAAAAAGTATATGGTACGGCATGATGTTGAATTCAAGCTATTTGAGAGATTTATCAGTAGTTAATATTCGATTCGAACAAACAAGCTACTTTTTATAGCGAAACATATGAACCATTTCAACAACAACCAAATATCTACAGTCAAAATTCTTGAAACCACTTTTTAAAACATACTTAATGATCTTAAATTGAAAATAATGCAGCTAAAATTGATTGAAAAATTAGAATTTGCCATGACTGTACGTCTTTTGAATAAACAAAGGAAATTATAAATTATAACATCAGTTTTTACAGCCGTTCTTCAAGAAGATATTTTTTTTTTTAAATTTGCGGATAAGAACATAGGTACTAGGAACATTTTTCAAGAAGACAGGCATGACTAAAAAAACTTGAGTAGCTAATAAGATAAAAATTCTGCGCTTATTAAAGATACGTTCTAAATTGAAAATTCAAATCCAAGAAATAATGTAACTGTCCCTTCTTGTCAATAGAGGTAATAGGTAGCCCAGTAAAATAAGGTTAAAAGTGGGGTTAAAATAGAATTAATAGTTATAAAGTTTTTTACCGCAGCAATTTAAACGGAGTTGGCTTTTTAATAAATGGAAAACTATGACCCACCCCGATACTCTGTGCTTCCACCATGAGGAAGGGGGATACAACAGATGACTATTTTTAGTTTTTTAAATTTTCCTGAATATATGCGACTAACTGCTTGCTCTAAGTGATTCAGGCAATTCCAGAATTGATTATTCCACTTGCTAAGGGTAGTTAGCTTCTTTATAAGTATAGAATACGTCGCTATTTGAATATATCTCTCTCAGTCACGCTGATTATTCCACTTACTAAAGGTAGTTAGCTTCTTGAACCCATACCAACTAAATTCCTAAACTTCCCACCTAATCACCACTCAAAGTATAGCATTATACTTACTAGGCCATAGTGCTGGGTGACCGTGATTGAGGGATATAATTGATATTTATTTGGCCGATGTTTGGTAGCTGCCACAGGTATAGGTATTGATTTTAAACTTTGTAACTTTTTGTAGCCCCATATCTCAAGAAGGGTGTAATATGGAGCTATGCAATTTTTAGGGTATACTTACGTCATTGAGTACAATAATTTTTTGTGAGAAAAAAATTCTTAAAAACTTTTTTGGAGGTAAGGGAAGTCAAAATCAACAACTTTGGTGCTAGGGGAGATATGAACCTTGGATTTGGCCTAAAACCTTCCTTGGGATAACATAAATAAGTCCTGAAAATTTCAGCTTGATCAACTGAACAGTTCTGAAGTGATGGGTATACAGACAGACAGAGAAACATTCACATCATCGCTATAATAAAAGTACAAACGTTAATTATTTCACAAAATTATTTCCCAGATATTATTTCACCGATTATTCCCTCCTATTCAATGTGCATACACCAATACCCACAAAAACACAAGAAAAATTTTCATTGTTTCCTCCAAAACAACAAATTCTACAGTGTTACGAGAAAAAATCCAAAGCTGGTACAAGCCAGAGTGCTGTGGAATATACTGCCATATTCCAAATCAAGTTGATGTTCCTAAAATTAAAGACAAAACAGTTTTTACACATTTTTTCATAACTGCAATAGAACTGAAGATACAGGATGGTAAAGAAGCATATTTTGTTTCAAAATCATAATAATCTGCCTTATTTTCTTGGATGCTGAAAATAAATGCAGAGGTAAAAACGAACAATAAAATTAGCATATCATCTTCCATCAGTATGCATTCTATACATTATATTTCAGACCTGTAAATCCATGATGTCCCAAATAAAATGGAAATTAGCAATCAGAAATATCATGAAAATTTTTTCAATATTTTTCTAATTGTGATCATTTCCATTATTTGGGATAAAATGTATATACTATGTCAGGTCTAAATATGATAAACTATCGAATACCTACATATTGATGGAAGACATCAATATGTTAATTTCTTCGGCCTTCTTCAAGTTTATATTCATTTTCAGCTTCCCAATAAGAAAATATGAAAAAATATCCTCCTGTTCCAACACATTTCTATAGACTTTTGTCATCTATAAACGTGTGTTGTAACAAAATATAGACAATTCTATTATTCCTATTTCTTGGAATAATAGCCGCCTATATTCTGCCTGTTCTAGCCGACAAACTCCACTTAATATGCTGACTCAGTCAAGTCATCATATTTGGTGGATGCTCATATTACAAAATTTCGTACGAACATTTGATGCGGATTGGCTGGATGGTACTTCCGGTATCACTATTTTTTGTTTTGGCAATAAAATTCTCAGTTTTGCACTAATAGTCTCGAAATTCGGAGTAAATATTTATTTTGATTCGTTGTAGTACGCTTCCAATTTTGACGCAGATCGGTTGGGTGGTACTTCCGGTACCACTATTTTTGTTTTTATATTGGTCATAAAATGTCAAATTTTAGAACCATATGTACAAAATTTGAAATATGTATTCATTACTATAATTTATTGTAACACACTACCATTTTGATGTGGATTGACCAGACAAAACTTCCGGTAAAGCTCTTTTTCCCTTTCTTTTTTCAATTTTCATGAACTTTTCTTTTTACAAAAATTAATCTCATGCTCATGTTTCCCTTTTTTTTTATTTCATAACTTTATCATATTTCATTGGTTTTATTTTAAGTTATATTATGATGATGTACCATACTTTATCGTGTTAATTTATTTTTCATTTTTTCAAGAAAAAATGCTTTTGTATTTCACATTGTCTAATATTTTGTCAGCAGCTAACACATTCCATACGATCATAACATACCATGTGTTGCAAAAAATAGTGTATGACACACGGGTATATAATAGGTGATTGATACTCGTAAGATTTGCATCACTGCCTTTGGCTTGTGCTGCAAATATCATAGTGGGATCAAAATCATCTACTTTATGCACTTGTATCACAAATAACTATTGTACCATTAATACCTTATTCTGTTTTAAATTCCCTTATTATACTGGGCTATAATCTCTTGGTAAATATGCTTGTAATGCGGCGCGGTATTTCAAAAATAAGCCCTTTCTTTCATAACAAGATTTCTATTAATTTATAAGACAGGTTTTTTTCCCGATTTTTTCAAGTGATAAACAAACACTAACAATGTTATCAGGAATAAGATTGAAATATTGTAATTAGTAATTATAAATATCTCAGATTCCTCCAGTATTGTATGAAAAATATATTCTATTCAGGCAAATCTTAAAATTGGCAAAAAATTATCTTCGAAATTCTTTGAAACTAATTAACTTCATATCATAAAGTAGAATAATTTCCTTAAAGACGAAAAAATTCAATTTTCAGTTTTTATAATTTGCAATTCTAAGAAAAAAATGTTTGAACGATGGATTCTCTCCTTTTCTTTTTTTTCTTCTGGGCAAATAGAGGCGAACACAATGTTGACCATTTGAATAGTATGCTATTATAATCTGGATTAATAACCTGCATTCCCGCTGAATTTGAATTTTATAAAGACTAGGTAACAAATTATGAAAAAACAATTTTTTTCTCTTACTCCATAAACCTGTTTAGACAGATGCATTTTTAGGAGCGGTTGCTTTTAATTTGCTGCTACGTTGTAATAAGACAAGGTAAACTTGGGTAAATTATCAAATGACTGATCACTGCTCAACAATACAATGTTGAGCGGTACTTTATAATGAATGAAAAAAGAGAAAAAAACCGCTGAAAGGCATCGGTAATAAGAAGATGGTTGCAGAAAATTACAGACACTGCTAAAAGACCACCCGAGGGTTTGTGGTAGGAGGAAAATAAAATTGTAAATTTGGCATTGTGTTCAAAAATTTTTTTTCTCTAAATATTAATCACAATTGCGTGTCAAACCTAAGGGGGAGACCAGTTTTAGGCTGCATTAAAAGTGGGCAAAATTTTTCCTCTCGCTGATTGTTCACCTTTGGCTTTATTTTTTATATCTTTCTTTTTTCAACGTCTATCAGACAGTCTGCATTCCTCTCTTTGTTCACATTAATTGCAAGGAGCAAATTTAGCAACATTCTATAGGCTACAATTAGATAAATTATATTGCCTCAAACTCAACACTGTATCGGTGAACTTCTTAAAAATTAAATTTGGTGCAGTCGGAGGAGGGGCTAACTCACGAGAAACTAAGAAAGTGAGATAAATATTAATTTTTTCTTACATTGTAACTTAATATTCTGTTGAGCATTAATTTGAATATGATTTCTTAGCACAATCTGAATTTAAATAATTGTTTTTCTATGAGAAAAATCGAAAAACACATACATAAAATTCTTCTACCAACTCATGGCCAGGGGCGAATCCAAGCAGCCGTCCGCCCCCTTATCTAAAAAAAATTTAGTGGTCTAAGCGTCTACATTATCGTAGTGGATTTCCATTGCGATGGGAGAGGGTGGATGTGATATAGGCACAGATAATTAGAAGAGCAAAAAATTTGAATTAAGATTTGGTTCCTCCTTTTTGATTATATTCTGAAGTTTAGATCCGCCAAAGATCATACACTTGATATTTTGTAGTTGTCTCAACCGAATGTCCTCGATGAAATTCGAGAACTGTTTCTTTCAGATTTTTTTTTTCCTGCAAACAGATCGAAAGAAAAGTTTTCTAAACTGTAATAGGCTACCGAACATTTTTCGATACCTACCCAAATCAAGAATCACAAAATAATAATACTAATCATTCGCAAATTTAGCAGACTTAAAGATACTATTTTCCATCTTCTCAACATAGAAACTTCCGTACCTATTTTAAAACGTTTTCATTATTAATTTGTGCATTTTTATCACCCATACAGATGATAATTCTTAGTCTACGGGTACTTTATCTCCATGAGCATGGCCAAGGGGAGTAGCAAGGGTCACTTCCCCGTAAATCTCTAGAAAAAAATTTTTACGTTATTTTTCATGTCTACAAGAAAAAACATTTGAAATTCGCTCTTCAGAAAAAAAAAGTTCCCTCTCTAAAAAAATTTCCACCAACAACCATGTCTATCTAAAATAAAAAGAAATTCAGTTTATTAACAGTCTTCCAAAAAAATAGCAGCTGTTATCAGTTCGATCCTTATACATGTTTTTAAGCAGGTTTTCTTTAGAAAATTTCCTTATTTCGCTTGGTGCGGTATTAGCCTACAGAATTGGGGGTGGGTACGTCTTTCGTTTCATGAACTTGTACTAGTAGATATATATAAGTCCATGTCTTGTTCCCACGGTACAGGTCGTAATTTGGAATCATACAATCTTGGATCCTGATTCTTAATTTGATTCGATTCTAAATTTTCAATTGGATTCGTGATTTGATTTCATTTTCAAATTTCTAAAATAAAAGGATTCGTGGGCCAAATCCATAAAAATGAACCCTACAAATCACAAATACTTTTTTTTTCTGTTATTATTTTCATCATTTAATTAAGTTTTACTTACTATTTTTTTTTTTTTTTTTTTTTTTTTTTTAAACAAAAGCATACAGAAAAGTGAAAACAAAGAGCCAGACTTCAATCATTTAGTACTGACTACCGGATACTCAGGTAAACTCACAAATCCGTGTCAACAATAAACATCTAAGGCCGTAAAATGGACATGAGTTTCACATAATTTCACTGGATACAGAACGATGTACTTATATAGCTTTAAATTCACAAGACCAAGAGACTTAAAACAGTTTAGAATGATTACACATTACATTAATATTTGTGAAATAGGGCTGGTGGGTATCCAGTACTAAATGATTGAAAGAGCCAGAAGCTTTGTGCTGTGTACTTGAGTTGAGTGTTATGTTGTGAACCATGGAAATAAATCTGCAATCTGCCTCTCAAATTGTATGTAAAATATTTGTGATACTTGGTAAATGGATTCAAAAAAGGATTTAAAAAATTTTTAATAGAAATCCCTTTTAAACCTTAGCCTTTGGATTTATGAATCGAATCACTTTTTCCTGGATTTTGTCAGATACTGGCTACAGTCATCTATTTTCACTAGATGCCAGAGACTGAGGTAGATGAGATTTGGTATTTGGGACATTGATTTTGAATTTGGAGTGCATTTTCATTTGACCCAGTCCTCAACCCCCAGGAGCTTCAAAGAGGGTCAGATTGTGAATTCACATATGGTATTGTTTGATGTCATCAGGTACGTTTTTTGGGATGCTGATTTCTAATTTGGCATTCATTTTTTCATTCAATCCATTCTTTGACCTCAGGGGCTTAAGAAAGGGGTCAAATTTTGCATTCTCATATTTTACTGTGAGATACATCATCGGTATGTTTTTTTTAGCATTAATTTAAAATTTAACCTTCTTTTTTTCATTTAAACCATTTTTCAACCCTCAGTTGACTTTTCATACTTCATTAGGTACTAAATCACAATGTATGTTTTTGGAAATACCCTAATTTCATTTTGATTGATGGGGGTAGAGGGTCTGGAGGGTTTCCCATAGTTCACAAAGAAAGAAAATAGATGTGGGTTCACCTCTAAAACCCACAGGCGAATGGATTCGAACTTGCGTGTTTGGATGTTACCAATTTGGTAAGGCAGCCAACCTTTTATACTATCCTGAACCGGCGACTGACGAAAGACATCGCCGGTGTATAAGCTAGGCTAAACACGCACGTCATCCGCGAGTATCGGGAGATAGGCGCGCGTTTCGTGTTTAGCCTAGACCGCGGCACGTGCGTATTTGTATGCACGTTCGCGCTAGGCTACGTTTGTAACACGTCGGCTAAACAGAGAACAAATTTCGTCTGTTTAGCCTAAGTGCTACGAGCGCTTAATTTGTTTAACGTCCGTAGACTTTATTATGCGGACTTGGTGATGGACCAAGTCCGCGGTCTGTCGACTGGGGCCGAGCCCCGAAAGAAGGGAAGACATGGTCCCCACAGCTACTCCCCCCCAGTTTCACTGTCGGTGGAATGACTTATGTTCCAAAGTCTGGGGGAACCCGTGGACGACTCATTTGTGTCCAGTGGGTGGCCTCGCATTGTTGCGAGGGTTGGCATTTCCTCCGAAGATTAAGTCTCGGAGGGCCACGCCGAGGGTATGTCCCGCAATAGTCCCGTCGTAGTAGGATAGTCTACGGCGTTGCTGATAGTTAGCTCTGGATTGGATACCACGTTTTCTATTTCTACGAGGATGGTGTCCATGTTCGTCCGCCTGAGTATTTTTACGGAAAGGAGTGTAACCTTGGAGAAGTGGCGATTTGGAAATGCCAGTGTTCTGAAAGTTGTTACGGACGACAGAGTTAGAAAATTTGAAATTTGAAAATTTCGGCTCTGGTTTCGGAATTATCGAAAGAGCCTGATTTTCGGAGGTGAGGAAAATACTCGCCTTCCTAGCGTCAGGTGGCTCTGTGGTGTTAGCCACAGAGGAACAAGCCGCCGATTGGTCCGCAGGGAACGGAATAATTTTCGGGGTTTGTTGCGTCATCTCATTGAGAATTGACTCAATGTTAGCAACGTTCTCTGAGGATTGAGAATTTTTGGCAGGTGGAGGAGGTTGAGTTGCGTCGGAAAGCAACATTTCCTCCTCGTAATCGAGAAGTTGGTCAACTTCCATGGTGGTAGTTGAGGACATAATGAAAAACAAGATAAAAATATACAAGGAAATTCGAAAGTGGAATCAAAGCGAACAGTTCTAATTGAACTAAAAGAGTGGTGCTTTGAGCAACAGTCGACAGGCGAGTGAAATGTGTTTGTCAGTTGTTGGGACGATTTGGTTCAATTTTCCTTTTGCAATCAGCTGTTTGTGACGTCAGTCTATAGTGTTTTATGTGTTTTTATCTAACCTTCGATTTTGAGGTCGACGTGCTAGTGTGTTAGAAAAAGCACGTGCGATAAGAGTATGAGATTTTTATTATATCTATATATAAGATTTCTATGTATTGGATTTTTATTATATCTATATATTTTTACTCTCTGCAAAATCGAGGTGATGTTCTTGTTGGTTTCTGATTGCGTTTTTTGTATGTTCCTTTTGGCCTGCCTCTTTGTTTAGGCTTGATTGGGCTTTTAGGATTATATGTGTGAGTGACTATTTCCTCATTAAATCTGACTTTTTTCTTATTTTTGGTTTGATTTTACCACTTCACTATATGTTTTTCGTGTTTTATTTGTTTGTGAGTCAGATTTTATATTTGTTTTTTCGTCTTTATTGTCTGAATTTTGTGAATTTTTATTTTTATTTTCATTTATCATTTTGTCCAATTCTGCATTTTCACTAATTAGGAATGCTGGTTTGACCCGATCTATCGACACCTTCTTTTCCTGTCCTGATATAAGTATTGTGAACGTTTTTTCTGTTCGATCAATTACTTTGTATGGTCCAGAATAGGGTTTTTGTAAAGCTCGTTTCATTCCTTCCTCTCGTAAGAACACATGCGATGTTGTAGCTAAGTGTCTTGAGACATAAGGTTTTTGTTTACCGTGAGTAGGTGCTTGCTTAAGGAATTGATTTGCATCATCTTTTATGTTTTGCACTAAGGTTTCGGGGTTTATTTCTTTTGATTCGATAAAGAAATCCCCTGGCAAGCGTAGTTCTTCGCCTAATGCTAGTTGAGCGGCGGAGTGGCCAGTGTCGGTTTGTAAGGCTGATCTTAGGCCTAACAAGATGGTAGGTAAGATCTCTACCCATCTTTTTCATTATAGAAGCTTTAAGAGCTCTATGCCACCTTTCTACCTTCCCGTTTGATTGGGGGTGGTAGGTTGTAGTAGCCCAATGTTTAGCACCCAAGGTTTTTGTTAGTTCACTAAATAATTGGCTTTCAAATTGCCTACCTTGGTGGGTTGTAATGCTTTGGGGTACTCCAAATCTAGCAATCCAGGTTGTATATAATTGAGTAGCTACTGTTTGTGCTGACATCTCAATTAATGGAATTGCTTCTGGCCATCTAGTTGCACGGTCAATCATCGTAAGGAGGTATTTATGTCCTTGTGATGGGGGTAATGGACCCACTAAATCTATGTGAAGGTGTTTAAAACCGATCGGTTGGTCTAAACCTTTTGAATGCAGATCTCGTATGTCTGCCAATTTTGGCTGTCTGACAATTCAGACAGGCACGGGCCCAGTTGTTACAATCTGAATTTATTTTGGGCCATACAAATCTCGAGGTCATGAGTTTTGTAGTACTACGAGGTCCAGTGTGTGATAGGTTATGCACACTGTCAAACGCCATTTTTCTGTATTTTAATGGAATAAATGGACGTTCTTTACCAGTTGACACATCACATATTAGTAGTAATTTTGTGTCAGGGAGTTTTCTCAGTTTTAGTTTGAGACCAGTGGTGTTGGAAGATAGCAATTTTTGCAATTCTTCGTCTTCCAGTTGGTCTTTTGCTATTTCGGCATATGGTAACTGAGATGGAGTTGTGATAGCTTCAATTCGACTTAAGGCATCAGCTGGTTCATTCAGCTCTCCTTTGATGTACCTTATGTCAGTCGTGAATTGACTAATGAATTCAAGCTGTCTTATTTGGCGAGGTGAGGCATGCTCACTTCTTTGCTCAAAGGCATGTGTTATGGGTTTATGGTCCGTATACACGGCGAAACATCTACCCTCTACATGGTGTCTAAAATGCCTTATTGCTATATTTATTGCCAATAACTCCTGGTCGTAAGTACTATAATTTTTCTCAGTTTTGGAAAGTTTCCTCGAGAAAAAGGCAAGTGGTTGATTGGTGTTATCCTTTATTTGGTATAAGGTTGCACCTATTGCAAAATCGGATGCGTCTGTTGAGATACAGAGTGGAAGACTGTCATCCGGGTGAGCCAGTAACGTTGCATTGGCTAGCATGTTTTTTGTATTTTCAAATGCTAGTTCTGCCTCTTCAGTCCATTCAATGCGCGTTTTGTCGCGCTTTTTATTGGTTTTAATAAGGGCGAACAGTTTGCCTTGTTCTGAGGCAGCGTTTTTTATGCAATGTCTGTAAAAATTGATCATTCCTAGGAACCTTCGAAGTTCTGCAACGTTCTTGGGTTTAGGAAATTTCAATATAGGCTCTACCTTTGTTTTCAGGGGGGCTATACCGTCGGGTGTTATTTGGTACCCGAGAAAGTCAATACTGTTTCTAGCAAATTCGCTTTTAGGTAAATTGACCGTAAGGCCGGCAGTGTGTATACGCTGTAATACGGCTCTTACGTTTTTCTCGTGTTCATCAATTCCACCTTCTGAGCATATGCATATGTCATCTAGATAAGCATATGCGAATGGTAAGTCCCTCAATAGCTGATTCATAAAACGTTGGAAAGTTTGAGCAGCATTTCTGAGTCCAAATGGCATTCGCAAGTATTCGAATAAGCCAAATGGAGTGATGAGTGCTGTCTTGCAGATATCTTTTTCGGCCATTGGTATGTGGTGGAAGCCCCAATTAATGTCTATTTTAGTAAACATTGTTTTACCTTTCATATTGTTATTGAAATCCATTATATTGGGTACGGGGTATTTGTCTGGAATGGTTTTAGCATTCAGGGCTCTATAGTCCCCTACGATTCTCCATGTTCCATTAGCCTTTTTGGTCATATGTATTGGTGTAGACCATGAGCTGTTAGAAGGTCGAAAAATACCTTCTTCTATCATTTTAGAAAATTGCTTCTTGGCTTCAGCAAGTTTGTCGGGTGGCAATCTACGTGCCCTTGCTGAGCAAGGCTGACCCCTTGTTTCTATTACGTGCACTGTATCATGTTTGTATCTCGGATGTTTCCTTATTGATGGTAATAAAATACCTGGATATTCATTCAGTATTTTTAGGAAATTTTTATCTACAGTTGCACAACTTCCAATGGAAGTATCTAGTAATTTGTAATTTTTTGTTATACCTTCCACATATTTGCCAGTGGTTAAGTCGATTAAACGTTTATTTTTTAAATCGACTACCAACTCATAGTGAGCAAGAAAATCTGCTCCAAGTATTGGTTGTGATATATCAGCTATTGTGAAATCCCATGACATGTCCCTATGGAGACCAATGTCTATTTTGCAATGTTTTTTGCCATATGCAGCGAATGTATGTTCGTCAACTGCATTTAGTTTGGATTTTGGAGAAAATTTCTTATGTTTATTTTTAGCTGATAAAATGCTGAGATCAGCACCAGAATCTATGAGGAATTTTCTCTTTTTTGTCCTGTCCGTGATGAACAGGCGGCGAGAGAATTTGGGCGAGGGATTGGTAGCCACCGATATGACCCCTCGGTCTAGTTTGACTTACTAGTCTGTTCTCTCTTTTCGATCTCTGTGAGGAGAGTTTTCTTCTCCTGCGCGTTTTGGACCATTCTCTCCGCCCATCGTTTATAGCGGGTGTTGCAAGCCTTCGCTTTTTCTCCATATCTATTGTGGTAGAAGCAAAGAGCTGCTGACCAGTTTGGATCTAGTTTCTTGGGAGATTTAGATCTCCTCAGAGGTGTTGGACTCCTATTTTTATCATCTCTCCGTCTTCGAGAGCGTGACTGCCTGTTGTTATAGCTTTTATTTCTATTGGGGTTACGTCCCCTGCTCTTGGATCTGTTGTTGAAATTACTCCTGGCAGATGTATAGTCTCTAGCCTTGCTAGTTTCCATTTTTAACTCAGCTATTTCGGCTTGGAGCTTACTCAGTTCATCTGCTGGGGCTGCTGTTGCTTGGATGGCAGGTTTCCCTGTGTACTCCATTGCAGTTTCTGCAGCTTTGGCTAGTGCTAGAAGGTTGTCATCGGTCCTTGCATTGGTCAGATTTAGAGCACCCAGCGATTGTACCACCGAAGCTGGTAGCTGCTCACAGAATCTATCTGCAATTACCATTGGAGAGACATGGTTATCACCTTTTTTAACCAGTTTTGTCATAAAAACGGTTGGTTTGTCGTCTCCAATTGACATCCCACTCAATAATTGCCTTATTTCCTGGCGTTGAGTGGTACCAAAGGTTCTTCTTATTTTCTGAATGAACCATTCGTACGGGTCTTCCTCATCTTCCAGACAGTCCATTATGTCTGGGCAGGCCCGAATTATTTCGGCTGGCATACTACCGCAAAGTTGCTGGTAGCGTTCTTCACGGGGAATTTGCTCAACCCTGAAGCAGCCTGTCAGTTGCATGAGCCATGTTTCTACGTCTTTGGGTAAGAACGTAGGAAGTTCAACTCTCCTTTTCTTATTTTGGAGGTTGCCAAACAATTTCTGTTGTTTGTCCAAGGCTTCTTCTACACTAGCTTTAATGAGATCTTGAATTAGTTTTTCTTGATTTTCAGCTTCTTTGGAAGCGATGGTTCGAAAAGCTGCTTGCCTAGCTATATTTTGAGCTGGCTGATCAGCAGTTTCAACAACATTTTCATCTACCATTGTGAATAGATTCAACTCGTTAGAGGATCCTAGATGTACAAACCGTGGGTTACCACGATTAGTGAGACGTTTCCTTATTTTTAGGAGTGTTCCGTTACCCTTCCAAGTGGACAACGTTTATTTTGGAAAGGGGGGTCGATTTCCCACAGTCAGTCTCCAAGTGAAGAGTCCAGCGAAGATTTCCGCTAGACAAGCGCGATTGCTCGCACTAGCAGGCCAGCGGTATTCCACCAGCTAGCGTTTTCACGCCTGCTTCCTAAAAAAATTCCCAACGTAAGAGATCACGTCGGGGTCACCAGGCTGTGGGTTCACCTCTAAAACCCACAGGCGAATGGATTCGGACTTGCGTGTTCGGATGTTACCAATTTGGTAAGGCAGCCAACCTTTTATACTATCCTGAACCGGCGACTGATGAAAGACATCGCCGGTGTATAAGCTAGGCTAAACACGCACGTCATCCGCGAGTATCGGGAGATAGGCGCGCATTTTGTGTTTTGCCTAGACCGCGGCACGTGCGTATTTGTATGCACGTTCGCCCTAGGCTACGTTCGTAACACGTCGGCTAAACAGAGAACGAATTTCGTCTGTTTAGCCTAAGTGCTACGAGCGCTTATTTTGTTTAACGTCCGTAGACTTTATAATGCGGACTTGGTGATGGACCAAGTCCGCGGTCTGTCGACTGGGGCCGAGCCCCGAAAGAAGGGAGGACATGGTCCCCACAATAGAGCTTCAGGAATATTTTTTCTACTTTTTTCAAATTTTGGGGATAAATTTTCAATAAGAAGGGCCCGATAATAGAAAGTTCATTTCTGCCTCATGCTCTAGGACACACTAATTTTTTTTATCCTCTATTTCCGCCAGATTTTCATTCAGATTCTTATTACCATGTTTATATCTCTGTACTCATGGTTTGTATATCCACTATAAAATAGTGTTTCAACGGGATAAAATCACAAACTAAAAAGTACAAAATAAAAGAAAAAGTTTTCTTTAGGTAAACGCTTTTATTTAATTAATGCAGTAAAAAATAAATGATTCCCTAAAAATGAGAGAATAAAATAATATTTTTTATTTTGTTTGTATCATCCAGAAATGGCATCAAATAAAAGGATGGGGCAAATACTCTGAAAAAGTAATAGAGAATATTGTAATTACCTTCCACTCCCAGGTTGAATTGAGTTGACATGGAACGACAAGGATAAATTTGGATACATTCAATTCGTACATTTTTATCCGCCCGTTCGAGGATATATATTTAATGGAAACGACACAAAAGTGGGGTTGGTGTCGCACAGATGGATAGTGCTGCTGGCGTCATGTGTTTTGTTCTAAAAACCTGATTGAAGGAAAAAATTGCCACGTGCATTTGTTTATAAACACTGGTATACAAATTACCTCATTCCAGAGAATCTGATTATTCTGACTGGTCAATGTCGATTAATGGGGGTATTTTGTACGCCAATGTACAGCTATTGTAAAATAGCAGCTGTCGTCTTCATCTTGTATATATCCTCGAATGTCCGCCTCACGTTTTTATTTGAGGCCACTTTTGGATGAAACAAACAAAATATAAAAAATTATTTTAGTTTCTCATTTTTAGGGAGTTATTTCTTTTTTACCGTATTAATTAAATAAAAGCTTTCCTTAAAAATTTTTTTTTATTATTTTATTTCACCGTAAGAATTCACAAATAAACAAACATTCGAAAAAATGGATGGAAAACAATTAATTTTCAGAAGTTCGTGCTTTATTTACCGAGATGGACTATAAAGAAAACCTATGTAGCAAAAACTATTTGGGCACAGAAGCCATCAGCAGAAATTGAGTAAGTAAATAATATTTCTGCGCAAGTAAATGACACACGCTAATCAATATTATTCATCTACAGAGGATTTGTTGAAGAAATTATAAAGTGCTGTAGGTCGGGAACAAGGTGCAACAATAAACTCGTAATGATGATTTTTAATGCGCAACACAGTTTTTTCCTTTCTAATTTACGGCCTCAGATGACGGTTTTTTCACATTTGTTATATTAGTCATCGATATAAATGTACCGCAAACACCGAGGAAATGCAAAATTAATTAACAAAAAACAAGTCAAATAAGAAAAACATGCAACTGCATTTTATGCATCAACGGCCTTCAACTGTTGAAAGCCAGATGAAATTATTTTTACTCAGACATCAGGGTGTCTCGTGGAACATCTTACAACTCTTCATTCGCAGAACTTATAAAATGAGACGTTTTCTCACGAATTTATGTGGGCTTAACAGTGATTCGTAAAAATTTTTAAATTAGGTAATCGAAGTCGATGGTTCACCGAAGGAGAATTTCAAGATATTTTATCAACATCTATTTAAAAATGTGCTTTAGTATGAGGACAATTTAATAATAAAGTACAGAACCTACCTAGTTCTTTAATCAAATGGACAGAATAAAAATATCAACTGGTCTAAATTTTAAAGAATTTAAAGAAAATTTGCGAAAAATAAACGCAGTATAATACGAAAATATAAAATCTTTTATAGTTCATCGTGAAAATTTATTCGACTTTATTTTTTCTTTCAGACGAAGTAAAAAGGCATTTAAGCAAAATAATTTAATGTATTTTAGTACGTAGTTCAGAAAATAACAACGGTTAGGTAGGTACCTTAAAAATCCATTTAAAATCTTCAACACCGTTTTTTCAAAAGGAATTCATTCACTACGAAAAGTTATATACATGATCAAATAACAGTTAGCCAATTTCACGTAGGCTATTAAACGTATTAAGTAGTAGTAAGTTTCAAAATTTTTACTTAATAATATGGAAGAAAATAATTTTCCGCAATCTTCGGATATCTTGTTAGAAAAAAGGGAAGATGAGATTTTTCATAAATTTTCGGCGTTATAAAGCTACATTAAAATGAAACAGGCATCCCGTGAACCCAGTGCATAATTAACTGTGGAAAAAACAATATTGATGTCATTTCACCAACAAACTGGCAATATCAATAATTCATACAGGTACCGAGTCGTAGTTATTATTATCTCTAGCTAATTTATGTGGAACAATTCATGAAATTTCTCCCTTACTTTTTCAATCTTAATAATATTAAAATACAGTTTGTTCAAAGGTACTTAAATGGATATCCAAGAGGCAACAAGCTATACATGGTTAAATTTCAATTGATTATTTCATCCAGGTTATTAAACTTTCTTACTACCTACTATGATTCTACCAACAACAAGAATTTGAAGATGAATAATTCCAGTGTCGTAAGCAGAAAGTTTTCCCAGGGAGCTTTTAAAACTCTGGAGAGGGCCAACAGTAGTTACAGATAAGTGCTAAACAAAATAAAAGAAAAATTGATTTAATGGACTATAGTATGAGAAAATCGTGAAAAATGCTAATGAAAAAACTCGCGAAAAAACTTGCGAAAAATCTCGCAAAAAATGGAGAAGGAACGCAGAAATTTTCAGAGGGGCTGAGCCCCCTTCAGCCCACCATAGCTATAAGCCTCAATAACCGACTCGACCTGAGCTACACTTGATCATTTAATTGAAGAAAAAATAAAAATCGAGAAATGTTCAAGAAGCTATAAAACATGGCCGCTACTTTTCCAGCATCAAAAATTGTGGAAGACAGCAATGCCTTAGTTGGTTTAAATACTCATACCTCTTACGATGGAATAGGTAGCTGTTTTAATACTGAAGACAGTTTAGAAAAAATAAACTAAAAAAAAATATACGTGAGTGATGCTGCGGACTAATGAATGATTGATATGTAAACCTAAAAATATATCTAAATAATTCTAAAACATCAAATTTTCCATTAATTTGGGGTTTTTATTTTGTATATTTTTCAACTGCGAAAGATGATAGAAACAATTATATGGACATAGTAGATTTATGTAAATTTTCTCCTCTTTTCAATAATACCAATGTTAGCTCGCTAATATAAATAGCGGCTAAGGAATCATCGAGTGAAAGAGGAAAAGTTTCTAGATTCCAAAAATAGAAAATTTTCCATAAATTTTCCTTTTTTTCATTCATTTATTTTCAAACTGCTAAAGATGATAGAAAAATTATTTAAATTAGTTGTGTTAAAAAGTCAGAATTTTTCTTATTGCTTATCAATATTTCTTCACCCACTATCGATATTTGTTTTCCTCTAAAATTATTGTCTAAAAATAGAAAATTATAAAGCTTATCTCATGACAAATACCTCTTCTTTTATTTTTGGAGTACTTAGCTGCTGAAAATGTATGTTTGGATTGAAAAAAATATATCCATAACCTTATCGATATTCGTTTTCTTATCGATACTTTCCAATATTGAAAATTATCGACAATTATCGATTGCACCAAAATCACTAATTCACATAGTGAATTTATACCAATTTTCTCCTCTTTCCAATAATACCATCCTTAGCTTTCTAGCTTAAATATCGATGGGGAACTATTGAGTGAAAAATGAGAAGTTTATAGATTCCAAAATATGGTAAACTATCCATGATTTGCATTTTTATTTTGTTTGTTCATTTCCAAATTAGTAAAGATAATTAAAAAGCATATGGAAATTTTGTAAATTTTATCTTTCCATAAAAACCAACCTCAGATCTCCAGTTTAAGTAGAGGCTGAGGACTACTTCAATTGACAAAAAACACACACACAACCACACACATCGTTGCAACAAGCTGTGACATTTTGAAAAATCAGTGTTTTTAATTGCTCCAGAGCTTCGGAGGTAAACATATGCAATTCTTCATTCCTTTCTCAAAAACACTGGACTTATTTCCAGCAAAAATAATAAAATTTTTAATCGAAATTCATCGGACCATCTGACATTTTTAAAACTCCTTACTACCATATAAAGTGATTTTAATTTGTAAACTCCCTAAATTGTTCAAATTATAAGTGGTGATTAGACGAAATTAATTTCCATATAAAAACAACATTTTTTGGACCATAAAAATCCTAAAAAATTCAATTTGAAATTCTTCCACTGTAGGATATGAACACGGCTTGCTGGATCTTGGACTTGAAAAAAAAAACAAAAAACAAATCAGTCTCTAATATTTTTCTCTTTCCCCTACCACTCTCCTTCTTTTTAGAAAAATATTAACCACATATTGAATAATCCCTTTCACACAACAGAAAATGTTGCCTCTTATCTCCTAGGTCAGCAGTTCCCAAACTGCAGTCTGTAGACTTACAGGGGGTCCAGGAAGGAACCTAATGGATCCGCAACCAGTTACTGCGTTGACAAAGTTTTCTTATTCATACACAAATTTTCTATGTGTTAATGCACTTGAGGTTTGCAAATTCATGATCTTTATGCTGGAGGTCTGTGAAGTCATGCTCTCTGAACTAGAAGGTTAATGGGTAAAAAAATCTTGGGAACCACTGCCCTAGGTAATGAGATATGCAACAGCTAGCTCAAGTCCAACAGGTGATGTGTTATATGTACTTGATAGCCATGCAAAATATCAATATTTTTTCATATCGATACCCAAAATATCAATGATTTAGATAAAATATCTTTATATTTACGGTAGATTGTGCTGAGTTAATTTTTGCAAATATCAATACTTTTTGACATTTTTTGTATTGTTATGCAAAATATCGATATCCACCTAACTGATTTATTTCAATGAATAGGGTCCAAAAAACTGAGTTTAATCAAAAACCGATTTTCCAATTTTTTCTCAATTGGGTCTCATAATATTTGAAGTTTGAGTGAGTTGTGAAAAGAGTTTGTGGATTATTTTAGTATAGATATTCATAGACAATCGCAGGGTGTAACTCAATAAATTAAATTTTTTGTCAATTTTTTTTTGGAAGCAGCTGTGGTGGAGTAAAGTTTTGAAAGCTCAGAAATTCATAAAAGGAAGAACACCAAAAATGGTGAAAGAAAGAAGAGAAGATTACATACATCGTCTGCTATCTGTATGAGTTTGCTTTTGGTAAAAAATATTGCTTTTATTTTTTGTTTAAGTATAAAATAATTTGATAGTAGTGAATTATAGTAATAATTAGATGGGACAAATCACAAATCTCATAATTTATCCACACTGCATGCATGTTATGCATTCAATTTGGAGTGCGTCCATCATATTTGGATTTCATTTTAACCCTTTTTCAGGAAAATACTGAGGTCATATTTTTTAGACTAAACTTTGGGATGGGATTTCAAAAAAGTGATTAAAAACATTCTGACATTTTCCATGAAAAGGTCACTGTGAAAAAAATGTTAATAACACTGGTTCATGTCACACAAAACACGTTACAAGATACCATTTACAAATCCACACATACACACACAGACACATCAATGAGTCTTATGATCTGATATCTGACACATAGAAGTCTCATGTAACTCCTATACTGAGAGCTAAGATGTTTACACATCAAAAAAGTAATACATTCATCTATATCTATAAAATAATGTGGCAGTCAATTACGGAAATTGGATTTTAATGAAAATTCCTAGGCAAAAGGGAAAGAGCCTGCAATAAGACTTGATGTCCTTCGCTGGCACAAATTTTATGAAAAATACTTTAGCAAAAATAGTCAGTAATGTAGATTTTTCTGAGAGTTAGGTAATTAAGGAATTTGTTTTTGACGGGTTTTTGTTTACTTATTCACATAAATGACTTAAACAAAAATGTAAATTAGTCATTATTGAAAATGGCTGAATTTACATTACACAAAAATGAGGATGCACTTTTTTTTTGAAGTCTTTATTCTTTTTAATTAGAAATAATAAAGGAATTAACGATAATAATTGAAATTTTTAGTCATTTTCCTAAATGTCTAGGGAATTACGAAAATAAGAGGGATATGCAGCACAGGCATTAATACAATTGCCAGTCAGAAATGTAAATTATGAAAAATTCAATCATTTGTAAAATTTTCAACTTCCCTCTATATCTTAAAGCATAAGGTAAATTTTGTTTCTTTCTGTAAAACTGTTTCGGTAAATTAGAATTCAGTCAAACAGTAATTCGGTAATTTTCCATTCGGTATTTTGGATTTGATAAAACGACTAGGAATTAACTTCAAAATAATAGTTTTTTCTCATTTTGGTAGACTAGTCATGCACATTAATGTTGCTATTGTAATGTAATACCGGTAACCAGTTTACACATGCTCAAAAATAAATCAATCTCGTAACTTTCTATTTTCCCTTACAGCAAAACGATACTACTCTGAAGAGAAAAATTTTGGCAATGGGAAGAGGTTGTATTGGTCCATTCTATAATTTAATTAAACAGAACTTAAAAGCTGTAAATAGGGTTGTAATAATTTTCGAGAAAAAAAAATATTTCGTCTTCTGCTGAATTTTATGAGCGAAGTTGAATGCGGAACGGAATTCACGACCTTCATATTAAAAAAAAAATTATAGGTACGCCAATAAAGAGTCATTAAAAATAAACTGGTAAAACGTTAAAAATGCTCAAAAACGCTAATTTTTCCAAATATTATAAATTTATAACAGCGATTGCAATAATCACGATAACAGTACCAATAATAAATTTTTTATCATTTTGCAGTTTCGGCCGGTATATGTTGGTACAAAATGGAAACTCCTGGTTTCTGCAAGGAAACCCTACGGTATAAAGTATCAAAAGAACAATGTTGCAGCGATGGCAGCTCCTACACAGCATGGAGTCCAGATGACTTACAAGATAACGTATTATTTTTCATGAGGGCCCTTCAACAAGGTGTACCTTGTAAGGCTTGTCAAGGTCAGACTACTGGATTCTTTACTCTGTCAATAACTTAATTTTCAACGCCAATCAAACGTATCTATTTAAATTTCAGACAGCTGCAGTGGGGTGAAATGTGGAAAAAATAAGAAATGCGTCATAAAACATGGACGACCAACGTGCGTTTGTTCTCCAAAATGTAAATATTCAAGCTATAAAAAAGGTCCAGTGTGCGGAACGGATAATAGATCGTACAAATCGATATGCCGATTGAAAAAACAACGTTGTAGAACTAAAGATCCGTCTCTAAAAATAAATTACTACGGAATATGTCAACGTACGTATCGTAATTGCTTAATTTATATCGTTTTAATATCGAGGATCCCAAGCATCCGCAGGTTTTTACTTGACGAAGGCTAAAATGATGAGAATCAAAAACGAGGGGGGACAGGCATCAGGTTTCTCTGCAACAAGAGAACAAGAAAGCGGTAATTTCACGAAAAATATTTTGAAGAAAAAAAAACTGACGCAGCAGTTGCTCCATTAGAAAAAGTAGGTTTTCAAACGGTAGAAAATTAGTTACCAATGAAATACATAGTTAAAAAGTTAGTAATATATCATAATTGATGATTGTACGAAACTAATTGTAACTATTGATTTAAAATTACAGTTTTTAAAACCAATACCTCTTGCAAAATCGAAACAAAAATGGACTTCATGGAAGTACTGTCCGGCGAATCCGCACCAGAATCGATAGCATGTTATAATAATTTCTAATTTCGTAGCTATTTGTCCAAAATTAAGCATTTTAATGCAAAAATAAAAACAAAATTATAGCGATACCAAAAGGTACCGTTTCCCAATGAACTATCCATTGGTGCAGTATGGCAGACCACTCAGAAAGCACTCTGCATATAGTATATTAAATACAAAGATACAGAATTAATAGATCCACCTCACCCCATGGGACACTTTCTATCAAATCCGTGTCAGTGACAAATCGGCCTCAGTAGGTATACGATATATACTGCATCCCCCTCATCACCGCATTCTAAAAACCACCAGAAACTAAAATAAGCTTTCTGAAAATGTTGCACCAACTGGATGAAATTGAAAAAATTTGGCAGTAAAGAGACATAATTGAGGAGTATTTTGTGAAATTATGGTGAGTGTACCTCAAAAAGAACATATTAAAACCCCATTTTTAATTTTCTTTATTTTTTTAAAAATTTTGTTTTTTTTAAAAGTCCTAACTTGATTTTGAAAAAAAAAATCTGGAATGACTTGTATGCACTGTAAGATATTTCATACACAAATTTTAATTCAATACACTGTGAAACCAGAATTGAATTAAATAAAATGTTTATCGGAACTCTTGCACGTAGTTCCCATGGAAAAGCAAAACGAGAGTTATCACCCGTCAGTTAGGTGAAAATCACCAAACATCATCTTTCAAAAATGTTATTTAATATTATATTTAAAATATTTGATGGGTGGCTCTGTGAGGAATTAAATTAGTCGACTTTATTGTAACATCAATTTATTTGAACTGGTTTCTCGTCATGTGATACATTTAATAATTGGTACAAACGAATTAGGTAAATATATTTTGTAGAGTCGCGTAGGGGTAGTAATCTAATATATATATATATATATATATATACAACGGAGCATGAGGCTCGTACATTTAACACCCTTCCTTAGTTTCATAATTCGTTAAACACAATAAATCTCTTAATCTATCAAAAGTTTGTCGGCTTAATGATTTGGTGAAGATGTCCGCTAGGTTGTCTGATGAGTTGACCTTGATGACTTGGACTTGACCTCGTTCAACTGCTTCGTGTACAAAGTGATAGTCCACTTCAATGTGTTTGGACTTTTTTGTAAAATTACCCAAATTTGCTATACATACAGCCCCTAAGTTGTCTTCATAAATACGGACTGGTTGGGTAGATTCTGACTGAATAAGAGACTGACAAACACCAATTAGGTAAATTACCTCAGTGATGGCCTCAGATAATGCAATGTACTCTGCGTGGATAGAGGATTTAGTTACCCTGTTTTTGAGTCTTCCACAAAATAGGGTTGCCGAACATTCGCACAACAAACCCTGTAGTGGACCTATGATCTACCACATCTCCAGCCCAGTCAGAATCCACGTACACATCTAAACAGTCTACGCTACTAGAACGATATGTAAGTCTAAGTTCACGTGTTTTAAACAAGTACTTCAATATTCTTAGAGCATAAGCATAATGTGAGTGATCATAGGCGGATTGAAATCGACTCAAATAATTTACGCTAAATGTAACATCGGGACGTGTTTCTGCACTGACATATAAAAGGGCTCAAATTAAGTTCCTAAATTTTACATTAAAATCCGGCTTTTCGGCCATTTTTAATTTAAGGTGCATTTCTATGGGTGTATCAAATAACTTTGAATCTTTTACGTTATATTTTGTGGCGAGTGACTCAATATATATTTTTTGACTAAAGGTCATTACTTTATTTTTAATATCAAAGTCAATTTCTATGCCCAAGTACGAACTTACATTATTTAAATTGGTCATTTTAAAACGTTTAGAAAGTTTGTTTTTTATTTCTACAATCATATTTACATCTTTGCTGCAAATCAGTAAATCATCTACAAATAAGATGATGAAGATTTTATTTACTTTACTTTTACTCGAGTAAAGGCAATAGTCAAATTTGTTACGTTCGAATCCTAGTTCAGAAATGAATTTATTAAAAAATTTGTACCAATTATGTGGGCTTTCTTTTAGACCTTACAATGATTTCTTTATTTTAAGGACATTTTTGTTACTTGTTAAGTTATTATATCCAGGAAAGAGTTTGATATATACTTCGGAAATTACGTTTCCATTTAAAAAGGCAGTCTCCATGTCCATTTGATGAATGGTGTAACCCTCTTGACAGCAAAACAACAATAACAATTTTAGGGTGCACATTCGAGCAACAGGTGAGTATATATCGTCTAGTCCATTGTCTTGTTGGAAGCCACGTACTACGAGACGAGCTTTAAATGTCCCGTCGGACTTAATCTTATATATCCACTTAGCATCGAGAGCCTTTTTGCCTTGAGGTAACAGTGTTTCCTCACAGGTGTCATTTTGCTCCAGACTGCCTATCTCCTTATTCATGGCCTCCTGCCACTTGTCTGAGTTAAGGCTTGAGATAGCAGCCTGATACAAATCAGGTACATCTGCACAGCAGTAATTTACATAGACAATACTATCACCTAACCTAGCTGGCGACTAGACCTATGAAGAGTGACACCTGGTGTTTTGTGACTATCCTGATCTACCAACTCCTGACTGTTTGGCTTTTCATCTTGAGACAAGACTTCCTCATTTTGTACAACATCTCGTCCCAGTTCACTGACCTCCACATTTTCCTCTCCCTGAATAGAGATGCACTTAACATTTTCATCCACTATCTCGACGTGATGAGCGACAATAACGCGATTGTTTACGAGAACACGATAACCTAGGTCAGTGTAACCGAGTAAAACTCCCCGATCCGCCTTTTGATCCCATTTGGACCACCTTTGTGTCTCGGGTACACGAGTAAATACACGGCTGCCATATAGCCTGAGGTTATTGACATTTGGCTTTTTCTTAAAAAATATATCGAATGGCGTTTTACATTGAGTTGTGTTAGCTAACGATCGGTTAATAAGATAGGCCACTGCTGTAATACATTCCAGCCAAAATCTCTGGTTTACTCTGGCCTCAGCCAATAAACACCTAGCCTTGTTCATTAACGTACGGTTATAACGTTCCATGGTACCGTTTAATTTGTGCACATAAGGTATACAGGGTCTCAAAAGAATTCCGCGATTTTTAATAAATTCGTCTACTTTACCATTTAAAAATTCTGTGCCGTTATTGCACCTAAGCTCTTTAATTTTTTTATCAGTCAGATTTTCGACTAAATTTACATATTCGACAAGATAATCAAAAACCTCTGACTTTGATTTTAAACAATAAACTTTTACCAATTTGCTAAAACCGTCAATAAATGTAAGAAAATATTTTTCGCCTCTGTACCCTGTGGTAATATGTGGCCCATTCACATCAGTGTGAATGATTTCTAAAATATCTGTGGCTTTACTACGATTATTATTAAACAGCATATTTGACATCAAATTTTCCAAACAAATTGCACATTTCATGTTTTCTGATTCTAAATTTTTGGGAGCTCCGTCCAATAGCTCTTTTTCGCACAAAATTTTTAACTTAGCAAAACCAACGTGACCCAACATCCAGTGCCATTTTTCTTTTAAAGACATTAAATTACTTGACGTTACGTTAACTTGTGGATGGGGTTGATCTACTTTATTTTTGGATGTTTTTTTATTTATAAAACTATCTAACCAATACAGATTATTTTGTTTATGTGCAATTGCAATTACTTCATTTTTATAGTTATAAATTTTTCCTGTACTGCTGTGTTCTATAATCTTATTTTTATCTGCTATTTTCCCGAAACTTAATAAATTTGAGCCCATACCTTTTACAAATAGATTTTTTTGTATATCTACTGAAATTAATTCGTCGTGTACTTTAAACGAAGTTTTGACATTTCCTATTTTGGTGGCAAATAAAGTACAACTGTCGCCTAATTTGACTGAGATAGGTTCATTTAACATGGAAAAATTTTTGAACAAAGAATCATCGTTAATAATATGGTTTGAGCAACCACTATCTAATAGCCAAACAATACAATCTTCATTTTTCTGCAGAGCATTGTTAACAATAGTAAATACGTTTACCGCAGCTATGAAACAGTTACCATTGTTATCTTCAGGTTGATACAAGTTCGAGTTCCAACCATCGTTGTAACCTGCTCGCTTACTGTGGCCTGTACGTCCGTAATTTCTGCCTCGAAAACCGACTCTTGACCTTTGTCCAAATTGAGTACCTCGACCACCAGATGAGTTATTTCCATCTTCTGTGCATTCAAAATGCCAATGACCCTCTTTTCCGCATTTGAAACATGTGACCCTAGGCCAGTTAGTATTGTTTTTATTTCCGCAATTTGCTGCAAACACCTGCGAATTTACACCCGTCTCACTAGACGTTGCTGTTCCGCCGCTTGCCTTGGCCTTGACTGAGATTTTCGTTTTTAAATATTCCACGACATTTTTGTCTTCTTTCAATAAGTCCACTAAGTCTCCCAGGTATGCGAGTGATTCAGGAAGAGCCTAGATTAGATAGTTTGCTTTCTCTGGTTCTTTAACTTCAGCCCCAGCTGTCCTCAAGTCGTTGACAGCCTTTTCAAAATCATTGAAGAATTTTTCTGGATCAGCACCCTCTTCCAATTTGATGTGTTCCAATCTATGTCGGTTAATAATCTGTAGAGTGGTGGACTTTTTCAAATATAAGCTATCGAGCTTTGCTATAATATCGAAGGCTGTAGATTCCAAGTAGACTAATTCAAGTTGTTTGTTTGTGATTGTGCTGACAATGTAGTTTTTTGCTTTCATCTCCATTTGTGACCACTCAGTGTCCTTGTCTGTTTCGATTTTTCTCCGTACTGCAGCATCCTTGCATCCTTTCAGTTCCAAAAATAAAAATATGCGGTATTTTCATTTTTCATACTCTGCCCCATTAAAAAGGGGAATGGTTACATCGTCACTTCGAAAAAATGATGCCATATTACACTCCGAGAAAATAATAAAAGAGAAAAAAAAAAGGAACGGAGAGAAGAAAAAAAAAGGCGCATTTTTACTTCACTTTTAATTTGCCAAGAACGAACCGTGGGCTGCTCCCATGTGAGGAATTAAATTAGTCGACTTTATTGTAACATCAATTTATTTGAACTGGTTTCTCGTCATGTGATACATTTAATAATCGGTACAAACGAATTAGGTAACTATATTCTGTAGAGTCGCGTAGGGGTAGTAATCTAATATATATATATATATATATATATATAAAACGGAGCATGAGGCTCGAACATTTAACAGGCTCAAACTTTGTAATTTAACTCCATCCAGTAGTAGCTCCGAACTTGGCCAATGTATTCCAAGCTAAAATCACGAGGTTGCTCACAAAAAGCAACTCATTGGCGCGCTTCACCCTTAAGTTTCAAATTTGTATAAATTTGAAACTAATCTACTACCTCACAGATTGGTTGTAGGTTGGATATAAAACCCATGATTAGCCATGTAAAATACAAATACTAGGGCTAATTTCCATATTTGAAAGTTACACAATGTGGCTCGGTTCACAAATTTTGAACCTTAAATGCCACAGATCAGAATTTGTGAGTATCATGACTTACCGATTATTTAACTTCGATTTTACTTTGTGTAAAGGATCAAGGACCAACAAATTCCTCTCTTCTTTACTAGAGATGAGGAAGATACTTCACTTTGGAAGATTGCTATACTTTTCTTCAACCTCAACTTTTTGAAGTAGGTTGAAAAACTCCAATTTGGATGAGAAGCTTTCGTTGTTTTTGGTCTGCCAGAGCATGATTACTTAGCTATTTTAGCTAGAAAAATTTTAAGTCATTTCCAAATCGCACAATCGATGACAAATTTTATGCTAACAGCACAAAACATAGTATAAAACTAAAAAATTTAGTGATGAAAATTTTTGGCCATTTTTTATCTAAGTATTTACATCAAGTGAAACTTCACTTGGCGTGTCTTTAAGATTTCATTGAAATTTCCTGGCCTATTGACTTTTCCTTAAGCCAACAGGTTTATGGCAGTGTCTCCATCAATGTCTATTTTCAAGATGATTTTTGCTTTGAAAATAGTATGTACTCAGTAGATGTAGAATAAAACAGTGATTTCATATTAATGAATTCCCTGTATCTGCCAAGAAATTTGGAACTAGCTTGGTTTTGAATTCACTTTTTTGGCTTGATAGAATCTTGCTTATGGAATGTAGGATAACTATTCAACTGTGGTCGAGAGCTAACTGCAACTTTCAGCCCAAAAATTCTTTTTACAAGGAAAATAATTTTTTTTTTTATTTGAAAATGTTTACAGTTTCAAGTTGTAAGTACTGACGAGTTAAATGTGTTTGTCAGATTCAACTTCATTTGTACGTGGATACATTTTTCAGCAATTTTGGGAATGAAATTACTGGTAGTTCATTACCATTTTTTGATCAAAGAAATTAAAATTCACTAGTTTTAATTTCTAGGGTTTATTAATTGAATCAGATAATATTAAAAAGATTGGATTCACCGAGGAGCACCGAATCTCTTACTACCATATAGTGATATGAGACCACTATTGAAAGGAACTTGTATAATAATGTATTTAACATCCAGGGACTATAAAAGTATTTGTTATCTCGCACTTTCACTCTCCTGTGCTTGACAATGACTGTTGGCAACTGCCTCAGCCCAGTCGCTTGTCTACCTACATTTTTTTGGAGAGACAAGTATTGAGGGTGTAGCCCGTGACAGCTGCATTATATTAATCAATGAACAACATGGAGGTTCAGTTAAACCAGTTGCATATCTTTCCAATTCAAGGCAAAATTACAAAAATTTTATAACTTTTTTTTTAATGTATGAATATGCAACTAATTTGATACTTTACATATCTCATAAACCTGCCTTGGTTCCAAAGGGTATGCAACCTGTTGGCCATACAGATATTCCACTATTTTGGTCCTCAATTGGTATACCCCAGTTCTTAGCTGTAGGAACAGTACAGTAAGCATAATCTAAATATAGGAAGGAAGGTGATTTCTTGAAATTTTCAGTTTTGATTGTTAGAAGTCTCTCTAATTGAAATTTTTTTCAAAGCTGAATATTAGTTCTCAAGAAATTATTTTAACGTCATAAGATTCTTCTAAAATAAATTTTTTAACTGGCCAATGAAAATTGCTTTTTATATTTTATTTCAAAAAAACTGAAAATTTAAGGCTTTATTCCTCCAAATTTTTACATTTTCATCAATAACTTTTTTTTAAACTTCGTTTGCTATAATTGTTTTACACATATTCTACATTATATTGTCTAAATAATGGCGCAAACCAGATATTTCTATCTATTATAGTTTTGGAGATAGTTTTTACTTGGTACCTGCCAACAAGGGAGTATAAAAACTGCCAAACATATATGTAATTTATGTTGCCTTGCCTACCACTACTAGGTGTTGTACTTGAGGTGGAAAAAACTGAATTAACTTATATCACAGTATATAAAGCAATGTTGCTTACCTCACAGTTCTAATTAGAAATTTCACTGGGTGGCTAAATGCTTTTGAAAAGCCTTGAAAATCATAGAAATATAAGAATTTTTGGTCCTAATAGTTTTACAACAAGAGACAGATGAATTAAATAATAGAGGAAACTTCAAGAAATAAAATAAGCCAAATAACAAGAAATTTGAGTCCTTAGAAGCTGAGAAAATAATTTGATTCGATGTTATCATTGTACTTTACTTTGAAGACAATTAATAATAATACTCAAGAACACTAATTAGAGGCATGATTTCATGTTCTTATATTCTCTGTTTCTCAGAGCTCAAATTTCTAGGTTTATTTTACTCGTTGAAACTTCCTCTAAAATTTTGTTTATGTCAATTAAGCAGCTATCACTTGTTTTAATAAAATTATTACCTTTGAAGATATATATTTACATATAATGAAGACAACATAATAGTGGTTTTAGTGTCGCATCTATGTATAGCGTTGCTGACACCACATGTATTGCTTTCTAAAAATCTGATGGGGGAAAAAAATTGCCACGTGTATTAGTTTATAAACACTGCGTACAAATTACCCCATTCTGAGAATTGTGATTATTCTGATTGGTCAATGTCAATTGATGTAGGGTAATTTGTACATCAGGGTACACGTGCTCAACGTAGATGTTAATGACAGTCAATCCCATTGTAAAACAGCAGCATGTCTTCTTCATCATATATATACATCATCGAAGATTATGACCAAACATTTGAATATTCACAATGCATTCCATGTGTTTTAGCCACCCAGTGAGAAATTACTTTTGGTTGTGATGTCACATGACATTGCCTTATACTGATCAATTTCTGGAAATCCCACAAACCATGTGAGACCATTTAAACATTGTGAAACTTGATATCGAGTTTTACAACGTTCTCCTGTGTTTTCATGGGGTGTAATGATTTTTACATGATTTGAATTCTATAGGGGAATTATATGCCTAGGTCTCACAAAGTTAATGGTATTCCCGCATTCATATATGTAGACTTAATTTAATTTTGTCCCTTTTTCTTGATGATTGATTTTTTTTTATAATGCTAGAATGTGCAATAATTCTAATTGACTTTCTTAGATCCATTCTCCGCTCATTTCTATGATCATCATTAAAATATTTCTAGTAGCATATAATGGAAGTTAAACTTAATAAATATTTCATTGTTATTTTTAATCTTCTTTTTCTCATAACAGCGTTGTAGAACTACCTCCTACCCATGATCCCTTGCATAACATTAGGATTACCCAAGAATAATGGTCATGAATAGATACGGCTGCTAATTATAAATACTGAATCAATTAATTTAGCAATTTGAAAGACTAAATTTGGTATGAATATTTTTGGCAAGTGGGGGAAACTTAAAAATTAACGAATAAAACGTATATAAAAATTCATCTCATTTAATTTCAAAAACATTAGTTCGAAAATTCTAACTGAGCATTACAGTGGTTACACCCAACTAATCTTTGGTTCGTTCTTCATCATGCATAAGTTGTAACTCACCGACAGTAAATATGATTAATTTTAAGATTGAAAAATAAAACAAAGTTCGATGATCTTACATAAAATTCATCAAGAAGCTGTAGAACGAAACTGTTCCTCTTAGAATATATTGTACACGAAGAACAGTCAGGTATAAGCACTTCGTCGATAAACGATTTCATATTTCATAACAAACATTTAAATAAAATGCAACTCTGTAACGAAACCAAACGTGTATAGGCTCCATAAAGAAGGTTAAGTGCACTAGGTCCTCTTTCATGAACACTACCCTTCTAATTCTATAAAATTTCCGCTATAGCTTAGTGAAACTCGCCCAACGCTATCTGTAATAATCGTTTGTTTCTATCTATCTCACTCAAACTGTGTTCAAGCGACATTAGAATAAAAATTTCAATTGCTTTATAGAATCTCTACTGTATATTTCTCCATACCAAACTAAATATGACACTGGTTGATAGAACCTATACCTAGAATGTCAAAATATCGTTTATGACGTTGATTGTAGAAGTATGTAGAATCATACAGAACAACTCAAAAGTCCGAATTTGACTCGAGTAAAGATCAAAATTAACAGTCTTAAAAAACAAATTAACAAAAAAAACAATGTTACACTTTTTTTTTTGTTTTTTTTTTTTTTTTTTAAGAGTTTACCTCGAAAACATATATTTTTTGACACACAAAATGAGTTATCACCCAAATCCAGGTCACATAATATAACATCATCGAGTTTTCAAGAAAATTTAACTTTGAAATGAATTTTTTGATCTATCGATCTAATATAATGTTGCAAAACTATTAATTAATACAACCAACACTACTAAGAAAGTATTTTAAAACAATTATTTCTAGGTATGAAAAAATATAATTTTCCATCAGACAGAAAATGTTCGACATTATTATTATTATGACTGAATAATTTCAGACTCGTGTAAAAATATAAAATGCAAACGCGGTAAATATTGTGTGCAAGATCAGTACCTGCGGGCACATTGCATTCAGTGTATTTCGAATTGCCATTCTATTTCGAGGGAAACTCCAGTATGCGGCGATAACGGCATAACGTATCCAAATGCATGTCAGCTGCAGTCTGCGTCATGTCTCAGCGGTAAACCCGTTACAATCGCCTACACCGAAGCATGTAAATGTGAGTATTAAATAATTACAGTAGAATAGTTTTTAAATCATCAGTAAATAGCATATTGATTTCGAATCTTTCAAACAGTTAATGCGACATGCGAACAAATTAAATGTTCGGTTGGAGAAAAATGTCTCATACAGAGAGACACGAATTTGCCAAAATGCATTTCCTGTAGCAGTTGCGAAAAAGAAAACGAGGAATTCGTTCGAATGTGCGGCACTAACAATCAAACTTATAATTCATTATGTGATATCTCGAGGGACTCGTGTCGAAAGGGTTATGTCATCGAAGCCATGAGTTTTGGTCCATGTAAATTGAGTAAGTGCAGAAAATAATAGACTACTACGATATAAGATCCACAATTAATAAGATTAATTACCCTTTGAGACAAAGTTCCAGTTATGGGTGAAGTATCAACATCGCTAGACTAATGAAGACTAGTGCATAATAGTATTATGATTTAGTGGGGCCTCACACGATCCTTAAACACCGAATAAATCAAAATCCAAGAAAGGCCAAGAAAATTATATGCAACTTCAAACTTTCTCCTTCAAAACAACTTTCAACTAGTCAAACGATTTTGATTCATAGATAAACGATTTTTTTGTAAAGAATTGATATTTTCAACGTTTTACGTTCAAAAATTTTATGATGCTTTCGATTTTCAGATTACGCGCAAAAAAGCACACATTGCATGAAAAATTTTGCGATGTGAATAAAAATGATTAACTTATTTGTGGAAAGCTTTGTTAGTGTGAATTTCAATAAATATGCAACGAAAATAATAAAATTTATAAGAGCCGAAAAATTCAATTTTCAATTTATTTTTTGGCTCTCGCATAAATTATAAAAAATATGAAATTACCTACGTTTTTTCAAATATTTGACTAACACGATCACTCAAAATAGTGCAGAGACAACGAAAATAAGTCTAAATAGTGTTCTCCATTTTTGAAATATAACTTTGAAGTACTGAAGAGAAAAAACGAACAAAAAAATTATTTTCGTGCCCAAGGAAATATGAATCGTTAATTTTGCCGACAGATAAAATTTTTTCTGTGATTTTTGTGACAGAGGGTACCTAACGTTGGAGAAAAATATGGTCACCATTTTTTTTCATTAATAAATTAGGCAGCAGATCGTCCTAATCAATAACCGTCAAAAAAAGTCAACTACACTTTGTTCCAATAGAGAAACGCAAACCACTACTTGCAATACAAGAAACATATACATATCGTGAGAGGAGGAAACGGAACGAATTCACACTGGACGCGTAACAGAATGGGTCTGTTTGTCTAAATTTTGCCTAACAAATTTAAATCAACTTCCGTAATGTTTATTTGAGGCCGTTGAAGAATTCTTGCGTTTCTCTTTTGGAACAGAGTATAGTATTTCACATCGAACTAAATCAGGCCCGTTGCTACCAGGGAGCATGCCCCCCTCAAGAAAAATTTTAAATATACTGGATGATAAATTGTCAACATATGCACGAAAAAACTTCATCTCGCTCTATCCTGGAATTCTTGCTTCTCCTCCCTCCCCCCCCCCAAAAAAAAGCAACGTAACTAAATCGGATAAATCATCCTCAAACAAATCTGTAGGAAATTAAATTAATCTTTCAAAAGCAAATAAATAATTAATAAGCGTTATCGAATCTGTCAGCGAGGTTTGAACCCAATAAAGTGATTTATGTTACAGGAAATGTTTTCGAATATCCTTCGATTCAAAAGAATTAATAAAACACATGAAATACGATGTCCAACGATCACTTGATTATTCAAGCCATATCAAGTACAATAGTTCTACAGTCATATCAAAATGGCTTATATAATTGTTTTTTAGACTTTACTCCATCAACATCGGCGTCTCACTACATGTAAAATACAATACATATAATATTACATAACATAGGTAGTTTGTAAATTTATTTTAAAATTAGATAAGACGGAAATGACGGATATCGATCGATTCAGTAAAAATAAAACAACAAAGATACGATATAACTTGAAGGGTCTGCAGGGCATAAAATTTTGATTCTTGACCTCACAATCAAAATGGTGATAAGTTCGAGACAAACCGGCGTCATGTTACTGACTCAAAATGGAAGCATATTTGGTTCGGTTCAGTTGGTGCTCTCGCATAAGATTGAAAAATTCATGTTGAGAGACTATTAATCAATGATTACCATATTCCAACCACTTCTCTTCGTCTCTCTTACCTTCATCGATATCAAAGTATCTACAAAAGCTGCGTAAAATGGCTATGTTGTCAAAGCACAAAAAAAGAATTTAAAAAATACCTAGCTATTTTACTTAACCTCCGGAGATTAATGATATCAATAATTATGTAGGAAGGGAGTAGTCGACATCCGGTGGTTAACAATCACCAAGCATGAATTTTCCAGTCACATGTGAAGGCACCAGACGAACCAAACCGAATACACTGCCATTTTAAGTCGGAAATGTGACTGCGTAAATGGTCTCGAACCGACAACCTTATGAATGAAGGCCAAGAACCAAAAAACTACTCCACGCACATCACTGTGTAAGTTATGGATGAAATCAATTTCTACTCTACAAAATACAATAAACATGAAGCTTTGGTTCTTCATTTCTTCAAATAATATATGAATCTGATGAAAGCGAAAGTTTCTCTCATAATAAACGAATCAAACTAGTCATTTTGTTTTTACATTGAATTCTTATAGTTCAAATCTATTTTTCATCAATATAGTAGGCTTATAGAATAGCCTCCATCAAAAATAACTGGGGTTTCTCCGACTGACTGACTAACTGACGAAATTAAATAAAAAATTTGAAATTGGTGCACATGATTCAAGAAGCTTTTTTTTATTAGACATTGCTTCAGATAGCAGTGCATCTAGGATTTTCCTAGAAAATTTTTGTAAAATGGTTATGTTGGGCGAAAAGATTAATCCTAACTTCAGAAGAATAATATTCTAACCGGTATAATTACCAACGTGGATGTACCAATTGTTTTAGTCAAGGATAAAAAAAAAATTCGAGTAAATAAAATTCAATTATTGATCAAAACTATCAAGAATACGAAGAATTTAAAACAACACAACGTGACGAGAAGAGGAGTAGCTGTAGCAGACTAATTTCAAAACATCTTATTGATGATAATGATGATGATGATAATAACCAACGTGCAACGCTTCGAATTTCTCTTTCGTTGATGTACCAGCAAAATCACCATACCTATTTATATTAATAATAAGATTGTTACTAGATAAGCTATCTATAATTAAGTCATCACATCGAAGAATACTTATTTTGTCAACATGATAGATTAAAGAGCCTAAACCTTTTATCTATGATACAAGGTCCCATGACGCAGATCTCAAACTTGAAACACAAGGAAAAAATTAACTGAATGCGAACCAACATACAAATCACTCTCTAACTAAAATTAAAAACTTTCGAAAAATTTTTCTTCAAATAAAGCAATCATAAAATTTACATAACTCTTTTCAGCTAGATTTTCTTTCATGTTTCAATGTACATGTCGCACATACTTAAGACAGTGGCAAAGCCTGGCGGCTTACTGGGGTTAAAATCGCAGCTGGAATTTTTAATAACCCCCTTTAGAGACGAAGCCATAATAAAACTTCAAGGGGTTCAATCCTTTCAAATTAATATAAATAGAATGATACTATGTTTTCCAGACAATACATATTTTCGAATTTTTTCTAGTGGGCGAGCGTTCCACACCGCCTTCCTTAGTTTCACCTCAGAGCTACTCATCAACGATCTCAAAAAATAATTGAAATATATAAAAATATCTCTCCCTCGCATCAACCGCGCTAAGTGGGTATTTTCCAAAATTGAGAAATTTTGTAATATCTGTCATTCGAAAACCAGTTGACCGACTTCACTCAAATTCAATATCAAGCCAGTCCCTAATAATCTTCAACTGCCATAAAAATTTCAAGCTAAAATCTTTTAATTTACAGGAATTATCGTGATCAAAACATGGTGGTTATGTAAAACTTTAAGAACCCCTCCCTCCGAAACTAGCGGATGAATTTCAAAAATTTCAATACGAATGTGTAGTTCATGAAAGCTTCTAACACTACCGCAAGTTTAATTCCCAAAGGTTAAACAGCGGAGGTTCCACAGACTCCCAAAAAGTTTCAAAATGAACAAAAAATGGAAATATATATACATAGATTGTGAACAGAAGAATTTGAGTCACCAATATATTCGTGCTACAGGTCCCGCAATTGCACTGAATGCAATACTTGTAAAATACACTAATAACAAATGTTTGCGTAATGAAAAGATCTTCCAACTACAACTACTCCCATTTATCTGTCATAGAAACACCACTGTCATAAGAAAATGCTTTTTATTTTTTTCTAGAAAATTAATTAGGGAGACTCCTACCCTGTACACTCCCATCTTGAAAAATCCTCTTTACCACACTAAACTGCAAATTTAGATTCAACTCGAAAAAATCGTTATAAAACGTACGAAGACATTCATCAGATTCGAAGTATAGAATCGTCAAGTGAGAGCATTGGGATTATGAAAATTCATGATAAATATTATGTTTTTACGAATTTTCGCATTTTGGTTTCTTCGAAAATTAGAAACATAAAGGCAAGATTATTCGCACTTTGTCCAATTTCAAAGAAAAAATTCCATAAAAATCAAAATATTAGGATTTGAATTTTTAGGTGTTGAAGCGTACTTACGAACTTTTTCGGATAAGAACGATCCTTTAATTTTTTGCATCGCGACAGGATCACTCGCTTCAATTCGTATATTTTTTAGAAAACTCATTTTGAACGAAAACGCAACAACTGAACGAAACCTTATTCAGACGAGCTACTCAATACAGAATGAACTAAAATATAAGGTATCATCAGAAATTTAATTTGGATTGTATCATCGTTTCATAAAGTAGACAAAAACAAAACAAATTCGTTCATCATCCGGATGAATCTCAATTGAATTTCGCATAATAATACAAAAGTGAAATAAATATTTACAACGCCCAGAGATAAATATAAAAAAAATAAAAAAAAGAAGAGAAAAAACAAAATAATTACTGAAAAATTTTTAATTTCTAAAAATTATGCATTAAAGATATATTTTTATTACTTGATCGATATTGAGTAATAGCTTGTTGTAACGCTTCTATGTAGTTTTCCACGGTCTTATTTTTATAACGACAGAAAAATGAATACCCTAAAAATGGTATCTTTCGCAGAATACGTCCACTCAATCCTTCACATGACCTAAAAAAAAATAAAATTTAATAAAACCTGTAAAATAAAAATAACTAAAAAAACAGAGTTCAGTTTGTTACTTAGCAACTGTTAATAATCTGAAATTTAAGTTGTCTTTTTCGTCATCTGCATCTTGAACACATTTAGCCGGCAGAAATGAGATCGGTTTTTCAGTAGTAATAATGCCTACCTATAAGCAATGTGAATTTAATTTAAAAGAAAGAATAACCAAGGGAAAATATCCATTATTATCATGAACAATACGACTGAATCAACGTACTCGAATTAATTCTTCTAAACAGGAAACGAATATACTATAAATGGCTCGAGCTGATGGAGGACCAATATAAACTTGGAGATCTGCTCGATCGACAAACGCTACATCGATGGCACTTTTTAGGTTAGAAGTAGTCAAAATCAAAACATTTGGATACCTTCAAACATTAAGAGTTTATAAATCGAAAGCTAAAGTTAGTTTCTAGCTACATTTTAGTATGAACCCATTGCTGAATTAAGCCGTTCTCATAGTTGCATTCTTTTCATTCATGTTCGGATATAAAATCTGAACCAAAGGTCATTTTTTCAAATAAAATTCTGAATACTCCAAGGAAAAAAGTTCTAATTAATAATCGAGAAACCATCAACCAATAAAATTAAAACCAGAGACAGCCGATAGAATCAGGCTTAAAAAGTGTTAATTATATTGGGACACTGAAAGCTCGAAAAATGAAGACGTGAATAATTTTTTACACTAGAGTAAGGTATGTATAATAAACCCCTAACTTGTTTATAGAGAGCGCTACTTCGAATGATTTTCAAAGAAGAAAGCTACTGCTTAAAATATGAACATCAAGTGCTACCAAATAAAATAAAGTTAATTAGTAATAGAGTCATTATTTGATACTCACAACTAACTTTTGGATTTCGAAGAAGTTTGAGAATTTATCTTAAATCTATAAGTCAGATTAACTTGCTATGAAGCATGAAAGCAACAGACGAAGTATTTTCAGCATGGGGTACGTACAAACATCAAAAGATTATAATTCCATGAACTAACTTTCGTATTTGATCTAATTGAGTGAGTATGGCATTGACAACTCTTATAGAATCTGACGGTTCGGCACCAGAAATACAGGAATTCCTAGCACGAGTTAAACTTTCGATTTCATCAATTAAAACGCATACTAACGACTCTCCATACTCCAGATGTTCCTTTATTTTCGCAAACATCTTCATTACCAATTTACCACTCTAAAATAAAAAATAATATCAAATGACACAATATAATTATTATTGAAGGCGTGAGAAAGAATCAAACTACAAACCTCGGAGTAATATTTCGAAAATAAACTGTGACTATTAACTTCGATGAATTCCGTGATTTGATAATTTAACTTCAATCTAATCGATAGTTTTTGAGCTAAAGCTTTACACACAGACGTTTTGCCTGTGCCAGGAGGGCCATACAACAAGATTACTCGATTCCAACATATCACATTCGTATCGACTTTATGTTGCGAAAATATCATCGATGTAATAGCGTACTCTAAAAGCTACAGAAGATGTCAATTGAAAACAAACATGTAGAAATAATACAGACATGTTCTTTAAAATACTTACGCTTTCTTTTATGTTATTATCAAATATCAGACTTTCCCAAACACCGTCAAGCGAAACGTGAGGAAGAATGGAGTAATTAGCGGCAGATACGGTTTCACTATCGCCATCAGGTCCAGAATTAAAT
>WOFM01000521.1:68227-147198 GCA_011428145.1 Ericerus pela | reverse complement strand
TCAAAGATGGGCACAGGGACGCGCTCAGAATGTAGTAGTGGGTTTGTTCCTTTGACTATATAGCTTAATTGACTGCTAGAACTTATAAGAAATACATAGGGTTAAATGGAACACCGCTGAAGGCTCTGTTAACAGGCATTCTTTTTACGAAAAATGACCTTTGGTGATAAGTGATAGTGATTCCAAATTTCCAATTTCAGCTAGCCAAAAATTAATTTTTATATTTCGTTATTTTAGCAATTAAAATTATATTTGAAGTAACAAAAATGCCTGATAATTCCGTAAAGCAGAGGCCCATTTCACTAATCTATACAAATATACAAAGAAGAAAGCTTGGAAAAGCATATGTCTGGGCAAATATATATATACCTATATACTTATCGCGCCTTTCGAATAAACTTCTGAATAATTTGAAACAATTGAGCAGTTTGATTTTTAAATTTTTTAATCGTTCTCCTGGAACTTAAGACAACCAGCCGGAAAAAATACTGAATTCAAATAAACGAATAGTCAATAAAGAGCTCATTGTTGATATGAAATCCCACCTTATCTCATTCTTCATCATCATCATCACGTCAATCTATATATATGTCACACGTACACTTTCATCACAAATTGCTTCCCCTACTTTCTGTTACCGGTAATGCTGTTGCTTCGCCATTGCGTATTTTACTTGAAATTATATTTTTAGTCTGCTAATAAATTCTGTCGTGAATACTTCTCTCTTACTCATTTTCATTCCTCGTACTTACTGCGTCACATCATGGCAGCCATTGAGGTGGTTAAACAGTAAGAGAATAAATAAAATTATATTATAAAAAAGCAGACTTATTTTTGAAATTGATTCATTGTTGTGCATAAATTTCTATCGTTTTTATACGAATAATACACGAAAAGTGTCATGCAATCAAAAAAGTTAAACTCGAATTTTTTTAATTAAAATTTTTTTTTGAAGTCGAAAAAATAAAAATTAACAAAAATTGTTCCTGATCCAATAATGGCCGACCCCAAAAGTCATCGAACTACAATTCAGAAAAGACCGCCAACGATACAGCGAACCACCTGAAGAAATCTTCTGCTCCCATCTTCAAGGACTCTACGAGAGATCACCAACGATGAAGACCACAAATTTTTGGGCCAACCCACATCAAAATTCAGCGGAGATTACGACAGTGAAATTGGGATTCGATAAACTATAAATTTGCACAACAATGGGTCAACGAAAAATTTCTACATGTTAAGGTAATATATGTTTAGTTGAATTATTTTTTGTGTTTCTCAAAATTTTATTGTGTGTTTGAGGTGGTGATAAATAATTTTTTTTCTCTTCCTTATAAAATATATGTCAACTTTAATAAATATATTAGAAAATAAAATAGGAGAGTATAAGATTGAAAAAGAGGAATTAGAAGAATTGTTGAAAAAGTTTGAAGGAGAGAAAGTAGTGGATTTGAAATTAGAGACATATAATCTTCCTTTTTACACGTATTTTACGGGAGAAATAATATTAGAATCCTTCACAATAAACATTTCCGGAAAAATAGAGGAAATTAGTTCATTTAACTATATTAAAATATCTGATTCAACACCAAATTATTTTTCATCTCGAATATATAGTTCATTGGAATCAGAGAAAAAATTTATAAATAGATTTTTGAAATAATAAATAAAAATTAAAAATAAAGAAACTGGATATAAAGAAACAGAAAAAATTAATAATAGTAAGAAAGAATATGAAAAAATTGAATTAAAAGAACAAAATCTCATAAGAAATATAGAAAAAGAAACAGTAGAAAATAAAAAATATATACCTATTAAGAATAAAGAAGATAAATTATTAGGTTTCAAAAAAATTGAGGAAAATATGTCGAATGTAAATGAAATAAAACCCATTCAAGCTCCATTAGGAAAGGTTTTCAATGGAAAGTTGTGAGAAAATGAGGAAGAAATCAACGGATCGCGACGACTAAAAACCTATGAAACGAACCTAAACTAAAAACGACATCGAACTGAGACTAGACACACATATTACGAACACATAAATAAAGACACAAGATTCACTAATTACGAACTTTTTATTTCCACATTAGAGTAGTGGAGTTGTTAACAACATGAATAACAAAATGCGACTAGAGGCGTATGATTACAAAATATCACAGTCAGGTACAAAACACTAAAAATCACAGATCACAAAAATATATAAACAGTGTTGCCACCACAAATGATATGTGAGAATAATAGTCACGAGTATAATTTAATTTGCTATAATTCTCACACGCCTCCTCAAATTAAACTTATACGAATATGGTAAAATGGTAAAATTGAATTATTAAACTAATGGAGTCATTATGAACACAAATGACAAAAGGTCAACAAAAAAATACAAAAAGTTACAACAACAAATATTACATGAATGGTAAACATATACAATAAGTTACAACAACTTTAACATTTTACAGAATACATCAAATTTAGGCCTCGGGCAGCCCTTCGTAAAAACATCAGCCAACTGTCGCGAAGTTGACACGTATGAATACTTAAAGTCTAAATTTACGTGATTGCACACAAAACGGTACTTTACGTCCACATGTTTTGATCTGCGTGTGTTCCATTTTCCAGAGTGCAAAATAGCCAGACAACTCTGATTGTCTTCGTAAATTACAGCTCTGTCATTAATTTGAATGCAAAAGTCACTCATTAAATATTTCAACCAGATTGATTCAGTGGTAGCATCGCATATGGCGATCAACTCACTTTCAGTGCTAGACAGAGCTACCGTTGGTTGTTTCTTACTAGACCAGGACACCAGCGACCCATAAACAAAGACACAGTAACCCGAGATTGACCGTCTTGTGTTAACACAGTTACCCCAATCGGCATCCGAATATGTTTCGACTATATTGCCATTATTATTATGTTCATATGAATATACAAGTTTTTTATCTTTTGTAGTCACTAAATATTTCAGAACTCTCAATAAATATTTGAAATGTTCATCTGTGGCATAACTGGAGAACTGGCTGAAGTACGATATTGCAAAGCAAATATCAGGCCGTGATCCTAGCATAAGGTACATCAAACATCCCACGAGCTGTTGATAGTTATTATTCAGTACACTATCACACGCATTGAGGTCCCTATCCAATTGGAGCTTGGGGTCAATAGGTGTGTAGGTAGGTGCACATTTATCAACACCGAATCGCCTAGCAACAGACTCGATGAGATTCTTCTGCTCGATCTCCAGTATGCCCTCTTCGCGACTGTAATTAATGTTTAAACCTAAATATTTATTAACTTTTCCAAGATCCTTACATTTGAATCTCTTATTAATTTTATTTTTGAAAAATATAATTTGTTCTTTATTATTCGAACTAATGAGAACGTCATCAACATAAGTGAGTAGATAAACTATCGTCCCATCATGTTTATTTTTGAAAACATACAGACAGTCATCAGCCATGCTTTGTACAAAGCCAAGTGACAACAGGAACTCATTAAATAACTTATTCCACACTTTTGGCGACTGTTTAAGACCATATATAGACCTATTTAGTTTTAATACATTATTGTGTTTATCAACCTGCGTTTCAATACCTTCAGGTATCTCGAGGTATACATCCTCCAAAAGAACACCGTTCAGAAACGCACTACAAATATCTATTTGTTCTATATAAAATTTTAATTTGTTACTGACAGCCAAGAGGGTCCTCACAGTCGAAAGTTTCGCCACTGGCGCATATACTTCATTAAAATTGAAGCCTTTCTTCTGCTGACAGCCTCTGGCAACTAACCTAGCTTTATATAAGACATTATTTTCATTATCATATTTTTTATTAAATATCCAACGACACGTGATGGTAGGGGCGTCCTTTGGACGTTTGGTCACCTTCCAAGTCTGATTGGAGTTCAGGGCACTTATTTCAGATGAAATGGCCTCCTTCCACATCAGACTATCAGGTGCTACACTCGCCTCCTCAAACGTCAAAGGAATGCCATCCTCAGCCAGGTATATATTTCCTGCTGCTTGATCACGTGTAGTCGCCTCCTGTGAAAGACAATCTAAATTTAAATCACCATCAACTTCAATATTTTCCAAGTTGGATTCAGTGACTTCTTTAAATAACTCATCATTTTTAGTATATTTATTATGTTCAGGATTACTTATTGCACCTTCGAAGAACTCAACATCACGTGACAGACGTATCTCCTTAGTACTTAAGTCTAACAACCTGTAGCCGCATGGTGAATAACCTACCATTACAAGCTTTTCACTTTTATTCTTAAATTTATCAGAGTCATGTTTGAATGACAACATATATGCGTCGCATCCAAACGTTTTTAATTTATTATAATTGTATTTCTCACCAAACCATCTCTCAAATGGAATAAAATCTTTATTTGTGGGGCATCTGTTTATGATATAGGTGGAGCACAATATGGCTTCCGACCAAAATATCTTTCCAAGACCACTCTCAAACAACAGTGTCCTTGCCCTCTCGCACAGTGTCCTGTTCATTCTCTCAGCTTTTCCATTCTGCTGAGGACAACCACCAACAGTAGGTTCAACCACAATTCCCTTCTCAGTACAATATGACTGGAAGGTGGTATTCAAGTACTCTGTGCCGCGATCACAACGGAGTCTCTTTACGTTATAGCCAAACTTATTCGAGACCATCTCATGATATTCTTTAAATTTCGTAAAAGCTTCTGTCTTGTTCGCCAGCAAGTAGACACAACAAAAATTTGAGTAATCGTCGATAAAGGTCATGAAATACTTAGCTCCTTTATATGCAGGAGGGTTAATAGGTCCACAGAGATCAGTATGAACCAACTCCAATGGCTTACTTGTTTTTCTTTCATGCCTTTGGAATGGTTTTCGACTCTGTTTCCCCATAACACAGGGCTCACACAGCAATCTGCGATTGGAGTCAACATTGGGTATCAAACCCCTACTCGACAACAATCGAACATCGTTCACATTTAAATGAGCAAGTCGTTTATGCCACACGAACAGTGGGCTCAACTCATCCCCCAACGTCAGATTACACGATTGACTTGACATTTTTACAAAGTCAATTGTGTACAAATCCGAGTCTACGCTAACACCAGTGGTAACTACTTTTCCACTGCAGCGTTGGATGATCTCAACAGACTCTTCCTTGAACAAAGTGTCAAATCCCGACCTGCTCATTCGTTTAACCGAAAGCAGATTCTGTGGCAGCTCCCGAGCATACCTTACATTTTTTAACTCGATTACGATTCCATTTAAAAGTTTTAATTTTACAGTACCCACCGACGTGACAGACAGAGAGACACCCTTCTTAGCAACACAGATACTATGCGGTCTGATCAAATCTATATAATCACTGAACAAATTTATATCATTAATAATGTGAATTGTGCATCCACTGTCAACTATAAATGTGGTTATCAAATTTAAATTTTCTTTTGCATTGCAAGAGTCATTAATTTTTTTATTATCGTCATTATTCAACGTGAAGCTGTAACCCACTTCAGAGCAAACGTCATTAGCATTAAAATTTTCATTGCACATCTGTGCCGAGCTCCTATTACTGTTATTATTATTTGAACTTTGGTCATTAATTCGATTTTCACTATTATTATTACTATTATTACAACTATTATTATTGTTACGATTTTTGGAATAACAATTTCGGGCTATGTGCCCTATTTTGTTGCAATAGTGACATTTTACATTCGAATGTCCACCGTCAGTATTATTATTACGACCACGTCCATTAAAATTATTACTATTATTATTATTATTTGAGCTCGAATTTTGATTATTATTATTAAAATTATTATTTCCGCCTCGACTAAAACCACGACTATTATTATTATTTCGAGATCGACCACGATTAAAACGATTTCCTTTACTATTATTCCCAAAATTTCGTCCAACATTATTGAAATCACCAAAATAAATGTTCTCCTCACCAGTGGCACCCACTGATGAAGGTTTTAGAGATGTAGTGTTCAGAGTGTTACCTCGAACTGCCGATTTGCTATCAGACGATAGCTCACGCTGGAAGTTATTCAATTTCATGAAAACACCATCCCAGGTGACGACTTCTGCATCTTCGATTACAACCTTAATTGGACGAAATTCTGCAGGTAATGACCTCAGCAATACCAAAATAAACTGTTTCGTGGTCGTTAAATCTCCTAATTCAGTCAAACGTCTACAACGAGAACGAAAATCCAACAAATATTTATGCAAATCATTACCAGACACATACCGTTTTGCGTACAAATCACCTCGTAAATCCATCAGCGTCTGGTCATTGCCGTTGTCGATGAGGTTCGTGAGGACATGAAACATCTCCTTCGCCGTCGTGTACGTCTGGATCATCTCAAGGTACTCGTCAGTCACGTTGTTAGCTATCAGGAACATCGCCTTCGCGTTCTCCTTGGACCAAGCATCTCCCCTGTTACGAACAGTCGGCAAAGAATCGATTATAATATTAGTTAACGACTCCTTTGCCAACAACAGTTCCATCCGGAACTTCCATGTGCGGCCATTCTGCCCATTGAACGGCTCGATCATGTTCTTCTTTCGCGCTTCCATCTCGTTGACAGGTACGAACGATCAGTTACACCGCAAATACAGCGATCTTCAGCAACTTTCAGACACGTCGACCAACAATTCAACACGAACGAGATCACAGGAACATCGAACAGAGAACATATTAAACAATCGAAAAACAATTACCAGGCATGATACTACTTGGGTGTGGCGAGCAGGATCCGACAGCACAACATTGACGAACTATGACAATGGCGACCACGTTGACATCCAGGTATCTGGGCCCATAACCTGTGAGAAAATGAGGAAGAAATCAACGGATCGCGACGACTAAAAACCTATGAAACGAACCTAAACTAAAAACGACATCGAACTGAGACTAGACACACATATTACGAACACATAAATAAAGACACAAGATTCACTAATTACGAACTTTTTATTTCCACATTAGAGTAGTGGAGTTGTTAACAACATGAATAACAAAATGCGACTAGAGGCGTATGATTACAAAATATCACAGTCAGGTACAAAACACTAAAAATCACAGATCACAAAAATATATAAACAGTGTTGCCACCACAAATGATATGTGAGAATAATAGTCACGAGTATAATTTAATTTGCTATAATTCTCACAAAAGTATTACTTGGATTGGAGGTGAATGATTATTTCAGCCATTAGGGGTGCTGGTTATTATGACATCTTTGGAGAGCACGAATTTTTACAATCTTATATATCCCACATTGATGATTTAAATTTTAGGCCCAGTAAGGAAATGATAAACTACTGTAAAATGCAAGACAATGCCAAAGCATTTGTACTTGAAAGGCATTCTAATGATATTACGAAGCAAATACGAGACTGTAACACAGCCATAATGATGTTAAAAAAATTGGACAATATATACGGTACTAAAACATCAGTTACAGCTAACATGGCTAAATCTAAGTGGATGGAATTCAGATTCCAACCTGGGGGAAATATAAGAGGATTCCTTAAAAAAAGGGATGAACTCGTTACAGATGTAAGAGATAGAGGAAAAGAAGTAAGTGAGGAGGAAGAATTAGAGAACTTACAACTTGCACTATGCTATGAACAGGCCCTGGCAAAAATGCAGTTTGAGAATCTACCCCTCAATGAACAAAATATCGATAATTTTAAACGAATTTTGAGAGAAGATGCTGATCAAAAATTTAGAAATCAGACATTAGAGAAACAAAATAATAATAATTTCAATAATAATAATAATAATAATTATAGGAATAATGGCAATGGTAATAATAATGGTTATAGATGTCGTAGTGGTAATTATAGAGGACGGAATAATTATAGGGGTAATAATTATAATAACTATAGAGGCAACAATCGAAATTATAGTACGAATAATAATGGAAATGGCAATGAACCAAACACGCAACAAAATAATAGTAATAATAGTTCGAACAATAATGGAAATGGTAATTATAGGGGAAATAATTATCGAAATAATAACAATTACCGTGGCTACAATTATAGAGATAATAGAAATTATAACCCAAATAATCCAAAATGTTACAAATGTGGTCAAAATGGTCATATAGCCCCAAAATTGTAATAATAATAATCCCCAACAAAATAATAATAATGAAAATATTAATAAAAATCAAGATAATTATCCACCTAAACCAGTCCAAAATAATAATAATACGACTAATAAAAAAGAGAATCCCGAGCAGCAGGTAAAAATGTCCTGCATGATCAAAAAATATTCAAATAATTCAAATGAATGGTTATTGAATAAATTAATTAAAAATAATGAAACAAATGAAAATTATACATATCTCGAAAACAAAGAAATTTTAGATGGAGAGGCAGAAGTGCACCTAACATCTGATATAAATAAATTAAGAAATATTAAAAAATTCATCACCCCTGTAAAGCTTCAATGTGCTGGTAAAAATGCTTTCTTGTATGCCACACACACTGGCCAAATGACCATAAAAATTGAAAATTCCAATAAAATACAATCATTAATTGAATTAAATGATGTACATTACGTACCTGATTTAAACATCGATGTAATTAGTGCAATAAAAATCACAAATACGGGCACAGTAAATATAGACCAACAAAAAGATTGTGCTAATATATATTTTATAGAAAGTGGGAAAATTCTAATAAATGTCCCAAAAGAAAACAGAATATTTTACATCCATTATAATACAGATAATTATAATAATGAAACAAAAAAAAAAACGATGAAAATTTTAATTTAGAATTAGATAGTTCTACAAAAATATGCCCAGTAACCCAAGAAAATGAGGACGAATGGGAAGATTTTTCAATTGAACTCAAAATACAAGAAGCTGACGATAACAGCATATTAAATAATAATACAGATTCATCTGAGGGGGTGAAAATAATAATAATTCAGAAAATATACCATATGATGAAAAATCACAGAATAATGATGATACTGATGGTATTAATGATATTCATAACAATAATAATAATATATTAAATAAAAAAATGATGATACATAGAAGGTTGGGTCACTTAAATGCACGTTATATTTAAAAATTAAAAAATTTATCTGTTGGTATTCCAGAAAATTTAAACTTTAGAGACGATAATTTTAAAAACTGCCAAATCTGCTGCATTGCAAATAATACGAGACTAGGGCATAATGGATTAAGAACAAAACCATCAAGAAAATTAGAAATAACTTCTTCGGATATAATGGGTCCATTCACACCATCGATCCCCAATCAAAAATATATTTTAACCTTTATCAATCATTACTCAAAATATACTTTTGTTATGCTGATATCAACAAAAAATCAAGTGGCAACTGAATTCAAAAATATAATAATGTCAATGAAAAACAAATTTCCAAATTTCCCCATAGGGACTGTCAGATGCGACAATGCAAAAGAATATACAGATGCAAAAATAGTAAATTATTGTCAGGAAAATGGTATCACAATGAATTACGTAATTCCTTATTCCCCAGAGTTGAATGGCGTAGCCGAAAGGCAGAACCAGACACTCATGAGAAGAGTAAGAGCTATGCTCATTGATGCCAATCTTGACATTAAATATTGGTCATATGCAATTGTTACATCGGCCTATTTAATAAATCGTTCACCAACAAAAGCCAATAAAGATTTTAAAACCACATACGAATTATTCTATGGCACAAAACCCAACTTAAAAAATTTAAAAGTATTTGGCTCATTAACATACAGGCACATTCCTTTTGAAGTTAGGAAACAAAATGCAACTAAGGCTAAATCTAAATCAAAAAATAAAATAGACCCAAAATTGGCTCCCAGAGCAGAAAAAAGTATAATGATGGGATACACAAATACGGGATATTGTTTAAAAGATCCATTTGAAACTAAATTGTATATTGCATGTGACGTAAGGGTAGATGAGTCTCAAAATATTAAATCATTGGAAACATCCAACAGAAAATTAATAATTCAGCCAGCAAATTACGAACAGGATCTGGGAATAATAAATCCAATAATTATGAATATTAATATTAATTACAACAAATCATATATAGAAGATTGCGTCCCAAAAAACTTTAATGAAATTAATAATAATCCTTTTAGAACAGAGTGGGTAAACGCGATAAATGATGAATTCAATTCCCTAAATGATATGAATGTTTGGAAGATAGTAGACTATGATCGTCAAAAATTTATCGACACAAGATGGATATTCACAATAAAATAAGATGAATTTGGCAACCCCAAACCCAAAGCCAGATTAGGGGCAAGATGTTTCAAAGACCAAACTGAATACAATATTACTGAAACACATGGCCCTGTTGCATCCATTAGTACTATTAGATGGTTGCTCTCTATAGTTAATAAACAAAAATTAATTCTTGTACAATATGACGTCAAAACAGCATATTTGAATTCCCCCATTATAAAACCTATTTATATAAAAAAACCAGAAGGGATAAATATTAATTCAAATCAAGTCCTCGAATTAAAGAAATTGATATATGGACTTAAAACGTCAAGCAAATCCTGGTACGATCTATTGGACTACAAAATAAAGGAAATGGGCTTCTTAAGAACTAAGGTAGATAGATGTTTGTATCAAATGAATACCAAAAATGAAAATACATATTTCTTAAGCTACGTAGATGATATTTTAATAGCCTCAAATTCACAAATGGCAATCACAAAAATAAACGAACCATTAGAAAAATCCTTTACTATAACAATCATCAATAATCCAAAATTTTTTGTGGGATTGGAAATTAAAAGAAATATTGAAAATAAGTCGATAATATTATCCCAAAATAAACACATAGAAAAAATGATAAAAAAGTTTGGAATTTCAGAAATAAAAAAGACAAATACTCCAATGAAAACTGCCCTAAAAATTGAAAAAGTTGAAAATGGTAAAGACGACACAGAATACAGATCAATGATTGGTGGATTATTGTACGTAGCCAGATTAACCAGACCTGACATATTATTTCCAGTAAACTTTTTCTCACACTTACAAAATAACTCAAATTATATGCTTACAAATTATGTAAGGAGAATATTCAGGTACATTAGCTCCACAAAAAATTATAATTTAACATATAGATCGGAGGGAGATGGAATACAAGCATATATTGACGCCTCATATGCTCCTCAAGTGGATGAAAATAATATTGACCCAAATAATTTACAAAAAGGAAAATCAATTACTGGTTTTATGATTTTTGCGAATGGAGATTTGATAGAATGGAATTGTTCAAAGCAAACAATCCATGCTTCATCTAGTACCGCTGCAGAAATCATAGCAGTCTTTTACACTCTAGATATAATAAAAGTTATACAACATATGAATTTCAAAATTTTAGGGGAAAAAATAACTGTAGACATAATGGAGGATAACATATCAACTCAAAAAATTTGCTCTGGGGGAAGCCAAAAGAAATCGAGAGCACTTATGATAAAATGCTACTCAATTTTGGAGGTAATGGAAGAAAAAATAATCCACTTTAGATCGGTCAATTCTGAAAATCAGCTTGCAGATTTACTTACGAAATCTTTAGACAGAACAAAATTCAAAAATTTAATAGTCAAAATTCTCGAAAATACGAATTTGTACACATAATATTATATACATTTATTTAAGAAAATGCCCGTCCAAAAAGTCAAGTCGTACCAAGTCAAATATTTAAGTCGAAACTTGAAACATATTGTACAAGAAAAATACCCTTACATTGTTCACAAATAATACTTAAGAAAAAATACACTCGAAAATACTTGTCAAAAATAGATACTCGATTTTGCAGCAAACCCAACAATGAAAACAGAATTAAAATCGAGCAAGTATAAACCCTATAAACGCTAATAATAGAAATAGCATGCAACTTTCTACAAGCGTGAGAAAAATACATGAAAAATTCCCACAGAGCGTATGAAAGGAAAATGTTAACGATATATGAGAGATAAAAACTCATTACACGACCTCAATAAAGATTAACCAAATAGCCTGCCTTATCCAAAACTAAACATGTTAAACACCACCTCAAACACAAAGAGAAACGTAAAAGATAAAGCTAACGGACAACATATATTATCATTTCATACTATTGCATGCCAACGTAATTGATAAGATTGTAAAACGTAATGTTTCTGATGCACAATCGTATATCTTAAAACCTTTTGTTAATTTTATTTCCTTTCAATTCAATTTTTTTCTTTTTTTCCTTTCATACTCTACACTCGTAAATGTTCGAGAATTTATTCGAGCACACGCCGCAATGAATCATATATTAGTCATTTATATACACGAAATAATTTTTTTTTTGCATATTACCAATTATTCTCTTTATTTTTTTTAATCACAATTTTTTACAGGTTACCATTTAACATTTTTTATATATACATATACTATTTAAATATTAATATGCATGTGATTTAATTGTTTATTATATTCGTTTAATTATTTTCGAAGCACAGCATACAAAATTATTTTCAAAACTTGAAAGTTACCATATTCTTTTGAAACATCATGTTATTACAATATCTAATTTTTTTTATTCTTTTTATGTAAATTAATATATTAAATTTCAGCGATTGTACTGATGAAGAACTCGAACAGTAAAATTTCAGGGGGGTGTTGATACGAAATCCCACCTTATCTCATTCTTCATCATCATCATCACGTCAATCTATATATATGTCACACGTACACTCTCATCACGAATCGCTTCCCCTACTTTCTGTTACTGGTAATGCTGTTGCTTTGCCATTGCGTATTTTACTTGAAATTATATTTTTAGTCTGCTAATAAATTCTGTCGTGAATACTTCTCTCTTACTTATTTTCGTTCCTCGTACTTACCGCCTCACATCACTCATTTAGGATTCGCTCAAGTTCTTGCGGTAGTTCAAGAAGTTTTTCTCAGATAACAAATCAGCAAACGATGAAACTATTTATCTAACAACCGAATTTTTTGGTTTAAGAAAACCTTACTTCAAACTTTTCAAGAAAAAAGGAAGTCTATCCAAAACTTACATTTTGTTGATACGAAATCCCACCTCGTCTCATTCTTCATCATCATCATCACGTCAATATATATATATATATATGTCACACGTACACTCTCGTCACAAAGTGCTTCCCCTACCATTCTCGATCCGCTATCGCTGTTGCTTCGCCATTTCATATTAATTCATATTTTATTTCCAAATGTAATTTTAGTCTGCTAATAAATTCTGTCGTGAATACTTGTCTCTTACTCTTTTTCGTTCCTCGTCATTACCGCCTCACATCACATTTTCACATTCTGAAGAGTTCGTCGATTAATTTAAATCATTATTCGAACATTTCACTCATTAATTTCAGACAATAAATTGGTATAGCATTCTAATATTTCACTAGTATCTGCTTATATTGTTAGGAGTCACAAAAATATAACTTAATACAAATTCAGTTTTCACACAAAGTACCTTTTTTGGAAAGTAATGCCTGCATTGTTTGGCTTCAAGATTTTAACACTTCTTGGAGTCTATTAAGCTATATAGTCAAAGGTTTATTCTATGCCCCAAGTTTTTGTGTCAGAGCAGCTCTAATACCAAACACCAGATCAGCGCCTGGTGTCTTGCCGCAGTAAAATATTTGGACTCAACATCAGTGCAACCAACCTTGCACAAATAAAGTAAGCATTTTGTTTGTCATCAGTTTGGGACTTGTCTTTTTTTTCTTTATAGGAAAGATGTATGTATATGTATGTGTATGATTAAATTTATGAGGATAATATTTAACTGTGGATTGTGTTTTCAAGTGAATTAAACAAACGAGTTTACATTTACAGCAACAACATTTAATGGACGATTAAAGAACAGTTAAAGGAACAGATGACAGTGTGGGTAGAGAAATGACAAATTCCCTGCTACGATGTAACCTGAGAATAAGATTAAGAAAGTTATACATTATGAGTTCAGTGTTGCCAGGTGGTGTATGAGATGTATGAGAGTTATATGGACTCCATCCAACACCCCCCTGAACTCTTATAAATCAAGTACAAAAAATTTTGTGTATAATATGGGTGTATATATATAAAAAGTAAATTAAAAAAGAATAAAAACAATATTAAATTTATAAAAGGAACATTTGTTTTAAAATTGTGTTAATAAGGTAATATAAATTGACAAGTTTATAATTGGTAACTAAATGAATTTGTGATTTCAAATGTATTTATGTATATAAAAAAATAACTATTAATTTGGAAATGTTATTTAAAAGGGTCTTTTTAAATTAATTGTTATATTATTTATTCTAAATTTAAGGTTCAAGAATGTCAGTTATTTGATGGTAAGATTTAACAAATTTAAATATTTATTTAATTGTGTTTAGTTATGAATTGTGAATTAACTTAGAAAGCATATTTATGATGATATTATTAAGAGATAGAAAATATGTTTGAAGTTTCAAGGATTTGTTGATCTAAATATTGAAAATTTGATTTTTCCAGTGCTTTTGTTAATAAGTCTGCTAATTGGTTTTGTGAATTTACTGTTTTGAATTCTATAATTTTGTTTTAAAATTCTTTTACAATTTTATAGCATTTTATCGTTAGTGCTCTATCACATTTTGGGTACCACCTGAACAAATTCTTTGAGTAGCAACATTATCCTCATTTATTTGTATAGGTGTAATTTGTTGATATATTCCTTTCATAAGTAACTAAATTATTTTTAAGTCGTCTAATGAGTCATATATTGCTATGATTTCAGCAGCCGTTGAAGAGCTTACCATAATTGATTGTCTATGAACAGACCAATTTATGAGATTATTATTACAGAAGATAAGGTATCCAGTTACAAATTTCCCCTTGGAAAGATTTTTTGGATTTATGTCTTTGTCATTAACATCTGGTGCGTATGATGCATCTACAAATGCTTCTATATGCTCTCCTAAAGATTTATATGTTAAGAAGTAGTAATGTGTATTATTGATATATTTGAAAATTCTTTTGACATAATTTTAGTTTGTATAGTGGGATGTTGTTGAGATTTTGATAGATAATTAACTGCAAATGCTATAACAGGATGTGTTAACCTTGAAAGGTATAATAAAGCCCCTATCATTGCTCTATATTCGGTAACATTAGTTGCATTTTCATTATTATTAGTGTTAATTCTTAAATTCGTTTCCATAGGTGTAGTGGCATGTTTTGCTTCACCAAGATTGAACTTATTTAATATTTTATTAATATACATATTTTGAGATAATTTAATTATTTTATTAGATCTCTCTTTTTATTTCAAAACCAACAAAGAAGTTTGGTTCACTTATTATCTTCATCGTAAAAAATTGTTCAAACTTCTTATTAATTTCATCAATTTTCATTTTTTGTAATGAGAAGTATATCAGTCTACATATGTTAATAGAAATTTTTTACTATTAATATTATTTTGACAAATATATAGACAAGGATCAACTTTATATCTATCAAAACACATTTGTAATATTTTGTTGTCCAATAATTTATACCAAGACTTTGAAGCTATTTTTAATCCATATATTGCTTTCTTAAGTTTTAGTATTTTATTATAGTCTATGTTCATACCTAAAGGTGGTTTTGAATATAATGGAAAATTTATTGAGGAATTAAAATACGCTGTTTTAAAATCGTATTGTGTAATATTAAAATGAAATATATTTGCTATTGAAAATATCCATCTAATTAGCCAGGCTGGTGCAACTGGTGCAAAGGCTTCTTCTAATTTATATTTGGTTCTTTCTTTGAATCCACGAGCTACTAATCTTGCCTTTGGCTAATGGTGGCCTTTTTCATCGGGTTTAGTTACAAATACCCCTCTTGTATCCATTAAATTTGATTGTTTTTCATAAAGAACTTCCTCCCAAACATCCGTTTCCTTTAAAGATTTCAATTCATCCTGTATAGCCATTTTCCATTCATTTTGAAGGGATTATTTTCTATATCGTGAATAGTTTTAGGAATACAATCTTCTATATATTTAGTATTGTAATGTTTTGCTATATTGAAAATTATAGGTGGAATAATGTTTAAATCCCTAATATATTCTGAATGTTTTATAATTAAGTTATCAAAATCTTTAAGATGTGAAATATTTTTATTTTCATTAAATTCGACATCGCATACTATATGATATTTTGTGGAAAAGGGATCTCTTAAACAATATCCTGTTGTGGTATAGCCCATTAAAATATTTTTCTCTAATCTGTTCGAGAATTTGGGATTTATTTTCTTCTGTTTCTTTTTTATTTGTGTGGTTGCATTTTGTTGTCCAATTTCTATAAGTATGTGCTTGAAATCTAATGAACCGAAAATCTTGATATAATTTAAATTTGGTATACGATTAAAACACATTTCAAAAGGTGTTTTATAATTGGGATTGGATTTAGTTAAAGATCTATTTATCAGATAAGATGCTGTTGTAGCTGTGTAAGTCCAAAATTGAAGATATAAATTACTGTCGAAAATCATTGCGCTAACTCTTCTCATTATAGTTTGATTCTGTCTCTCAGCAATACCATTAAGTTCAGGTGAATAAGGGACTGTAGTTTCTAAAGTAATTCCTTTTTCCTGATAAAAATTTAATATCCTAATATTCGTGTATTCTTTTGAATTATCAGTTCTTAATGTTCCTATATGGAAATCTGGAAATTTATTTTTTAATGAGTTTACTATTATTTTGAAATTGTTAAATACATCATTACGTGATGCTATTGGTATCACAAAAGTAAATTTTGAAAAATGATCTATAAATGTTAATAGGTATTTCTGATTTTGAATAGATGGAGAAAATGGTCTCATAATATCTGATGAAATTAATTTTAGTTTTTTATCAGGTTTTGTTCTAAAATTGTTGTGTCCAAGTCTGCTGTTATTAGCAATTTGACATATTTCACAATTTGTAAATTTATTATCTTTAAATTTTAATAACGTTGGGATGCCTGTTGATAGCTTTTGCAGTAATATAAGGTATTTCCCACTAATATGTCCTATTTTTCTATGCCACAATAATTTTTGTTTTTCTATAATATTATTGATAAATGGTATTATTTGGTTTTCATTATTATTATTATTATTATTATTATTATTATTATTATTATTATTAATTTGTGAGTTTCCTATATTAGAGTTTTCATCTAGACTATTTTCTAAAAGAGCTTCATTTTCATTATTTAAATCATTATCATTATCAATTTTTTCATTAGTTTCTATATATTCCTGTGATATATTTATATTTTCATTTTCAATATGTGAATTATTATTATCATTATTATCTTCAATATTCATTTGATTTTCAATGTGGTATATTTAAAGAATTTTCATTACCATCATTTATTTCATAAATTTTTAAGGTATCACCTCCCTGAGATAGATCATATTCATCTACAACATCTAATGACACCTCATAGTCATCCCAATCTGTATTCTGTGGATTTATATTCTGTTCAATAGTTTCTTCTATCTCATAATCACTCCATTCAGTATTTTGTGAATTTATATTATCATCATCTTCAATTTCTAATTCTATATCATAATCATTCCGATTTACAGTGAATCGACCAACACCATTTCTTGACATTCTCATACAAACGTTGGTCAAGGATTGGTTTTAAATTTTATATACCGATGCCTCAACGAATCATTAAAATTATGTAAAATGTTCACAAAATGCGCACTCGTTTAATCAATCAATAAAAATTATTTGAAGATTTAATTTCTCGATGTGAAAGTGAAAACCAATAGTACGGGAGCTTAAGTAAAAAAATTGGCAAAGATACAAAAATTGTCAACCTCTCACTTCATTTGGATGAATCAGTTTTTTTTTTTTTTTTTTCAATGAGTTTATTATAATTTAACAATTATTTAATCAGAAAATAAAAGTGGCAACAGTGTAAATAATACAAAACAGCTATTGGTAGGTTATTACGTAAAAAATTTATCAAGATGAACAACTGGCATCAGAATTAACAGGAGGCTCGTCCCAGGCTTGCAAATAACAAAGAAAGGAGAGAACTCACACGGTGAAAAAATAATATGAAAAAAAGCCGGTACGAATTCATGCGAACTAACACAAGAGGGTGAAAATCAATTCATTAGACAGAATTTTCAAAGGTTTCAGAAACATAAAAAATATTTTAATGAACTAAAAAATATGAAATTACTTGTCGATAGCGATAACCTTTAGAAAAGTTTTTAGAGTAATTTTTTTCAATTTGATTTGTGTTTACAAACACTCATTATAATTCGTAAGTGCAGCTCTCGGAACGCAGTTGATGAGATCTGACTCGTTTAGATTTTAACATTCTGTTTTTTCTTTGAAAGATTTCAATTATTTTTGGAGAGACTTAGAGCTTACGAACATGGAGGTTTTGATCTAGTAGCCTACTGCTACTCCGAAGAGAAAAATAATTTATCAAATTCTTCTCAGAAATGTATTGAAAAAATCTATGATAATCTGTCCTCTACTTTCACATACGTAAAAGGAACCAAAAATAAACCAAAATCCAATCACTAAAGCGATATTTAAAATTTTTTTTACAACTAATGTATGGAGAAACCAACGTTTTCTAGGGACAAAATTTACTTTTCGAGAAAATTCGAGAAATTTTTCGTATCGGTAATTAAATTATCGTTATTTTCGCTTGGTCACTTTATTGCTGGATACATTAGTTTAATCATTTGTATTTACTTGTTTTTCAAAGGTTGATGATAAATCTACATTTCTTAAATTTAGTTGGTTAGCTACTCTTGGAATCCAAGTCCTTCATTCAAGAGTGACAGAAATCACAAGTTTAAATGAGAAAAAGCCTCTCGAAAGTACCGACTATTGACTGAAAAAAAGAAGTAATTTGGATAATTTTGTTCTTTTTCTGATCTAGAAAAATAAATGGACTTTACCGGTTGCTTTTTTTTTCGCTGCGTTACTTATTTTTCTCAATTGCAATTTGTCATTTTTCCATTGAGAATAGAAATTTCGTCCACTGAACTACACTTTGATGATTTTTACTCCTAATCTCACTTTTTTGTACCTATAAGTGAAAATTTTCAAGCAACTAATTTTCTTGAAAAATAATCGTATAGTAAGTATACGAATACGATAAGGTAATACCTATCTCTCCTTTTTGCATCAGAATGGATGGATAGGTTTTCATGAAAAAGGTATCAATAAAAAGGGCTTCAAGCGCATAACGTCCGAGTGTCATTAATATTTTCGAAGATTGGATTGATGAGTAAATATTAGGAGGAAAAGGTTAAAAGCGTGCCCAGACTGATTACACTAGAACGGATGGACAGATCAGTTGTTACGAATTTTATTTGTGCGAATAATTCGCAACTAGTTTAACTTGATTACTTGAGAGCCGAAAATAATCATTGAAATAATATTTACCTCAGAAGTTCTCAGCGTCAAACTCTTTCAATTTAAGGTAAGGAGGATCGTAAATGTTGAATAAAATCGTATTTGTAAACAAAAACTTAAAGGTTTTGATGCATCATATTAGAGTGGCACTAATAATTTATCAACAGCGAATTAAACATTTCTAACGATGAATAGGACGTGTTCTTCAGTATCACAAAATCTTTGGTTTAACAAATTTTTCCTATTTGAGTTGGTATGTAGTTTCACTATACATTGATAAACGATCGTACGCAAACAAAAATTTTTGAAAAGTAACTCGCGTCCTTTAACTGAAGCCTTCCGGAGCGATACGGTGGGAAGACTTCCTAACGATGGGTGAACGAGTGTGTAGGCGTGCTAACGCTCGAACTACTAGCCGAAGGACTCTTCTTCGCTTTTTGCGCGTTCAAATTAACATCGTCCATCGAAATAAGCATTTCGATAGGTACACACGATAATTCGCCACCCACCATCACATTGCCCTCGAGTTTCGAACCATCTTTATCCTTCAATTTTTCTGACTCTTTCGGTTCAGATTTGGCTCGCCGCTCTTTCAACTTCAACGAAAACACCGCCACACTGCGAGCTCGCTTTATTAACGCCGATTTAAGTCGTTTCTTCTTTTCTGTCCCATCTACGTACATATCTTCGGTCGTCGACGATGTTTCGCTGCCAGCCGAATCTAATTTATCTTCGGCCGGCGATTTACCAACAACAGAAACTGACGAAACAGACTCTGCAGCAGAAATTATTTCATTTTGAGCCGACGGAATACAACTGGTGCTACGACACGTACCGTAGCCTTTTTCAAGATATTTGGCCAGTTTACGAGCGTTCACGTCAGACGGATGCCGGGCGCTGGAGTGGGTGGATGTGTTGGTTCCACGGTCGAGTTTTTCATCTGTGCTGACAGCCCAATCTTTCATCACTCGAGCCGAACTAAAAGGCGTTGACTTATCGGCGCTTTTTAAAATTCGTCGGCGTACTTCGTTCGGTTCGGACGAGGTCGACAAGTTCGTAAAGTCTCCTGAACTTTCGGAACCTCGCGATCGGCCACGTTTGACGGCGGTGGGCGTTTCTTGGTCTTCGTCAATGTTTTGTAGAATGCGATCGATATTGTCGATTGACTGAGAGAAGTCAGAATCGATTGAGGCGTTTAGTTTCTTCGGAGTTATTCCAGTTTCGGCGACCTCAAAACAGTCAGACTCTTCGGAGCTTCTGCACCAAAAAAAAAAGTAAACGTACATAATCAGTAAATGAATATAAAAGTAAGTAAATTTAAAATCAGTATCAAACTTTACGTTAAAAAATTCATTTAAAGGTAAACTAAAAAACAAAACGATAGAGAGAGGGTAATATTTATAAGGAAATAAATAACGTACTTGTCCAATTGATCCAACTCGGTCACAGACTCTTGTTTAAATTTTTCGATTAATTTCAAATCTGAAAGATCGTATGTACGGTCAGCAATGGCTGATATAGTTTCGGTGGGATCAGATGATGGTGGCGTCGTTGTCGTCGACGATAAACGGTTCACAGCCTCGCGCCTTGCGAATTCAACTTTCGCCATTTCCGTAGCTACCCACGTTGGTTTATCCGGTATGAGACATGATATTAGGAATCGTATAAGGAACATCACATGCTGCGAAAAATAAAACAGCTTAATGACATCAGTTAGAAAATAAGACAATAATAAAGAATAGTCACAGAAAGATAGCACACCTCCAAAGCTACGATCAGCAAAATTGTTTGAGTTTTTGACATATCCGGAAACATTCTGTGAACTTGACCAGATAATCCTATGAGGGCACAATTGACCAGAATGGCAATCAACCCCATTACCTCCATTGTATTCTAAAAAAAAAAAAAAAAAAAAAAAAAAAAAAGCGAATAAAGTATTCTTTTAGTAAACTGGCTTGATTAAGGGAAATCCAAGTAACAAAGCCTGTTTCTGTAATATTTTATAATGTTCACTTTTGTTTAAATATCAAGAAACAGTCGTGCCTAGGAGTCTGCATGAGGTTGTGATTATATGCTCAGCTTTTCAATCCACAGATTGCGAGTTCGAGACCACCCACCGTCACATTCATCATCAAAAATGGCAGTGTATTCGGTTCGATTCAATTAGTGCACCAGTTTGTAATCCAAAAATTCATACTCGTAGACAATGGTCAGTTTCCAATAATCCTCTCCCCCTTTAATATCTAATATATCCTCCAGACGCTGGGTAAAAGGGTCGTGAAGCCCAAGTCTAATAATAAAAAACAAAATATGAAAAAACAACAGAGCATGTTTTTGATACGGATTGATACCCTAAAGATCCAAATCGATAGCATCAGCATATTCTAATAAGACGAAGATTGAAACAATAAAACATATATCATCTAACCGATCCATATATCTATATAGAATTTTTTTTATAATTTCATTAGCAGCAAGCTAAACTTCAGCTTACTATCATTTTTAATTTTCAAGATGATGTAAGCACATCTTTTAATTATTTCAACACGATTTTCGCTTTACTGCAAAAAAAAAAAAAAACAATATGACGTACATCGTTATAGGTAATAGTTGTACCGATTTGAAAAACGTATTACTGCAGGTAAAAAAAGAAAATGAATAGGATTCGAAAAAATTATGAAAATAAACTGAGGGCAGCTAATTCGTTATTTTTGGGAAGGAAACATTCAACTATTGGTGACACTATCTCCATTAATAATGTTCTTGTGGGAGTAAATGGGGTAAATGTAGCATGACCCAACGCCACAAATCTATAAATAATGATCAAAATGAAAAACAAAAACAGAGAACAAAATAGAAGTATCATGATATTACACGTCACATAAATAAATTTCAAAGAATTTCACTCATCACAACTGAAGATATCAACTTTAATCCATATTTCTGGTGACAGTAGTACAGGTTTAAAAACTCCTCCGGGAATTCGTTTTTACAAGGTTTCAGAAAAAATGACAAAAGAAGTTGTGGCCTCTATTTATTTTTTTCGCTGGACTTTTGTACCAAATTTTCAACTTACCAACCACATGCCAATATTAGATACACGTTCGCCGAACGGTCGTTGATAGATAAAGCACATTTTAAAGGCATCGCTACGTATTTCGATGAGATTATTGACGACCGCACAAAATGCAGCCATAGGAAATGCCGACGAAAACAAAACCACGTAACCCAGTTGAATAAACATTTCTAAATGTTCAGAGAAAGTCCCTTCGTACTAGAATCACGAATATCAAAATACGTGATTAAAGGATAGTGTAATAGAGAGAAGAAAAAAAAGGCAAAATATTTTGAAAAATTATAATCAAACCTTGAACAAGGTACTTTCTACTTCAGCTTGAGGTATAGTGCTGGATTCGCCATGTTTTTTTTTCTCTTTGCTTTTCATGTGGTCGCTGAATTCCCGTTTTTCTTTCACTACTGATGGACTCAGCGCGCCAAACAAATCAAAACTTAATTTGGCTAGGCGAAACTGCTCAATAAGATAGGGTAGAGCTGATTCTTTGATATTTTGGATTATTTGACGAGTAATGAGTAAAACTGCTAATTGCTAAGTAAAAACAAAGATCCAAAATTACAAAAGTTTCAACTTTCGAGTTTTGAGAGAAAAAGACATAACATTTATAGTACGTATTATATTATTACAGATTAAGAAAAAGTTAGATTAAAAAATATTCGATAATATATTGACATAAAACAAAATTAATTCGAGAAGAAACAATGACAGTTAAGCTCCACGGTAATTCATTTCAGAATATTACCAACTGGAAGATTTTCAGGATATTTTTAGTCTAAATGATGCATAGGAAGGGAGACTTCAAGGTAAGGGTGAGGCTAACAAAACAATAACTCGTGGTTTATGGGCCAAAACTGCAAATGACTACTAAGACCATGAATGATTTCAATCGTACTTTTTCAATTAAACCAAAACTACTTCTTCAACTCCAAAACATCACTCCATAATTTATTATAAAACATGGGCGCCATTAAGATTGTTACCAGGCAGATGAAAACCAAAAAAAAAAAAAAAAAAAATCACACATCTAATATAAATATAAAAAAAACAATAAAAAAAACAACGCAGTCAAGGCCCTTGTGATGAATAAAAAATAAAGAGAAAAAAGTCAAGCGGTGCAAGCACGCATCCACTTGACCCTCATTATTTAAAACGACGTCTATACCACGCATGATGCAAACTAAATTCAAATAGAAAAATAATCGAACCAAAAATCTATAATTTAAACTTGAAAGAATCAAACATAAGATTCCATCAGATTAATAAATTAATTTCACCATAAAAAACTGTTTTTGGAATATAGCGAAGCAGTGTGATACCCATAATAAGCGTTTAAAGGATACTCAATACATAATCAAGAAAATAACAATACTCACCACTTTCAGTCTTTCTTGATCTTGTAAATAGAAGGCGATGTAAAATAAAGATATGAATGAATTTACAAACTGAAACTGAAGGGAAAAGGAGAAAAAAAATCAATATTCTAAACTATCAAATTATTTACAAAGAAAAGCAAAAACGCATAAAGCAATAATAATTAATATTTCAATACGAGAGAATAAAACATGGTAGTAAATATTTGCTTATTGCATCGATTTTTTTTTTCATATTTTTATTCTACAAGAATTCAAAAGCAATAGGCGGAAAAATGACCCGTTTCAAAATTAGGATTCGCCGAGAAATTATTATTAACCCATAAAATTTTATAAAAATAGTTCAAATGTTGGAAGATATTCAAGAAAAAAAGGGCATAAAATTGTTTAATGTCTTTTTTCCATCTTTCACTTCGACTAAAAATGTCATACTATTCTGCGAACATCAACACAACCACTTTCTTCACCACCAAAATAAAATTGGTTATCAAAATGTTGTTCACCATTGATCTTTTTAGCCCTTACTACAACTCGTTAACTCACGACTTTTATTGATTCAAATACGATCAGTTCAAATATAATACACAAATGCGGTCATAAAAGTACGTTTAAATTTCTCAGCAGAAACAGAGAAAGAGATTGCGATACCATCTCCATTTTTACAACTTCTGCATTTTAGTACCTATAGCGAATCGTGTTTTTCGAGGATCCCACATCTTATCTAAATATTATCTTGTTTTTCCTTCTAAACGTGAGTATAAAAACGAAGTTTCAGTTAATAAGTAAGTGCGAAACGATACATTGTACGAGTGGCTAAACTTCTTTATTAAAAATTTTTTGATTAAATCAACAAAAATGTTGCAATTAAAGCGAGGAAAACAGTGCGAAACAATTATTTTCATGATACAAACCGTAGCTACTTTGACGATAAGGTTGTTCTCATATTCTCTATCGAGACGATAGTTTTCTATTCCATGAAATTTAAAAAGACAGAATTGAGACATAGACAAGCCGTGTTATTTTAGTAAAACATGATGATAAATAATATTAAAAAAATACTAATTGCCACTATTACTCTTTAGAAAGAAAAACCGGAGAAAAAGTAACGTCATTTTTCGTGAATGACGGCAGCAATTATGAAATGGCGAATTAAAAAAAATTAAGAAGGAAATATTCGAAAGAAAATAATGAAAATAGAAACATACAGAAAATAATTGCATAACGTACCTTTATCATTGAGCCATCGAGCAACCTTATAATAAATCTCATCCAAAAACGAGATCACAATTCCTAGCAATATTTTCGGCGCAAATGTAAGAAATTGAAAATAATTTGCGCTGATGATTTTCTTATCCCACCAATCCTGCAAAGAGCAAAATGACGCTCAATAAGGACGTTTAAACGGAATCAGAGATTTCATTCAATGATTACAGTTCTTTGAGGCATTGATTAGTACTTTCTTAAAAAATGTATTATCGAACAGAAAATCAGAATAAATTTTAAAAAATAAAACAAATTTCACGCCCAAATATCTACATATTATAAAATACCCAGGGCTAAAAACCGTTGGAAAGACCATCATGCTAGAACCGCTGAACGGATTTACATGAGATTTTCCATAAAAATTGTGTTATTCTAAAGAAGGTTTATACCCATTATGGAAGTCCGTATCCCCCCTGGGGCAAAGTTACAAATTTTTATCATTAGTGAAAACAAAAAACGGAAAAAACATACTTCTTGAAACAAACGAAAGTTAGTAAACGAAAATTGAAAATAACTTCTTCTCCTGGTTGGTGAGGCGGTTACTATTTTCTCTCTCTTTTTTTTTCTTCATTAGGTTTCATTCGGGTTTATAAAAAAGGGGTTAAGACAATTTTTTGTCATATTAGGAGTAATACATCGTTTGATCTGGCCTAATTTTGAATTAAATAAATTCTTGAACCCTTTCAGAATACACGAAGGGGGTAAAGGTAATTTTTTGTATATTGTTTAGAGATACATTGCAAGGTATATTTTTCGATCTGGTCCAATTTTTGATTGAAACAATTGTTGAAACACATAGAGACATAAAAAGTTGTGAAAATAAGGGAAGAAGGCAAACACAGATAAATAGACACTACGTGAGTGAAGCTGCGGGTAGGAGCTCATAATATTCATAAAAATTAAAAACTGAAACTGTTTAATCAATTCTTCAAAATTTTTAACCTGTAATTTGAAACTAATGATCATTATTCCAACTACAATGCTGATACAAATCCCAATTATTGGTACGCTCACGAAGTATCGAAATATATTTCTTTTCCAAGATGAATATTGAGGCTCTAGTCGACCGGTGACCGAACTTCGTTGCAAAGGACCCTGAAAATAAAAATCTAATTAGTAAAATATTCACGGAACTGATAAAAATGAAATACGAAAACAAATTTTAGTAATTTTGAAAACACTATTTTTGAATAAAAATGCTGTACATATAAGTGCAAAGCAAAGTAGGTTTTTATTTTTGAAAGTGGACACAAAATAAATAATATCTTCAGCAAATATGAATTACGTTTAATGCCCAAATGGTACGCTTGTAGCAAATATAGGATGAAAAAAATTAAGGGTCAGTGATTCTAATTGAGTGCCTATGACTGCATTTTAATTTAAACAGCTATTTCAGAAGACTTCCCTCATTAATTTCGTAGAACAAAGGGAGTAATCAGAAAATTATGAACATTTACATGAACTGAAAAGACACTTATGCTAAATTAGAAATTTAATGATTAGGATAATAAAAAATAAAATATAAGAAAAAGTAAAAAGGAGAAGAATTTGAGTGAATATAGTAAAACCTATTAAATACCCTGAAACAAGAGAAAAAAACAAGGTACTCAAAACGATTATAGAAAGAGAAGGATTCAGTAAACAAAAAAATAGTATATTAGGAAACAAGCAATTGTCGCACACCAAACTTATTGCAACTATGCAAAAAACAACGGACAACTCATCCCAATACAAAAGAAAAAATTCATAAAAAAGAAAATTTTTTGGAAATAATAACCTAAAAAAACAAAAAAATGGCAAATTTTCTATTATTTTGGGTGTTTTTGTTCGTTTACTTTCGAACAGCTAAGGATGATTAAAAAATTATGGAAAAAGTAATTTCAAGTAAGTTTTTTCCCCCTTCCCGCAATATAAATCCCAGCTTTCTAGCTTAAATAGCAGCTGATATTGTGTGAAAGAAGAGGGGTTTCCGGATTTAAAAAAAACAAAAACAATTCTCCATTAATTTACTTCTTTTTCATTCGTTTATTTTCAAATAGCTAAAGATGATTAAAAAACTGTACGAAAAATAAATTCAAGTAAATTTTCTCCTCTCTCCAGAAATACCATTTCCAGTTTTCTAGCTTAAACAGCGACTGGGGAATCATAGAGTGAAAGAGGAGAGGTTTCTTGATTCCAAAAAATGGCAAATCTCCTATTAATTTGCGTTTTTTTCATTTGTACGTTGTCAAATAGCTAAAAATAGTTAGAAAATTATATGGAAATTTTATCCAATTTCGAGCATTACAAACACAGGCTCCCTAGCTCAATTTGAGGTTGAGGAATTATTTGAGACGTTTTATTCAAAATTTAAATTTTATGTTCAATTGGAAGGGCAATTTGACGAATAGTTTTTTACGAATTAAAGTTAATAATAATAAACATTTTACACTCTGTCGCGCAATATTGGGATGCACGAGAGTGTGATATTATCGTCAACTTTACCAGCCAAAAATTCGTTCTTTTACATTCGCTACATATGCGTGTAAAACTTGTTTTTTGGTACAAGTGTAGCAAAAATATAATTTTGAAATAATCTAAGCATCTCACAATTAAATTCACTCTTAAGCACAACTAAGATATAATTAGATAAAAGACAGCATACTAACTGAGAAAAATGGCCTCGGTTCGACCAGTAATTCATCTCTTTGGTCCAGCGTTCCCCATTTGTAGGCCAATTCGGCACAATATCGTTTCCAGGCCTCCAAATATATACTGAACCATATCACATTAAAAAATGAGAATAACACAAATCCAGTATCCGCAACGGACTGACTGATATGATAAAAACTAACCTGCAAAATACACGCACGATTACTGCCATTAATAATTAGATATTAACTCAAATCTATCTAATCTAATTTCAAGAGCACTGAACATACTAGCCAGAATATGAATCCAATTACTGCAGGGATAGTCAAAGCATACGTGTAATGACCTAACCACGCAAAATACATAGCTATTTTGACGCCAAAGTAATCAACGATATCATCTAGTACAAGATGTATAATAATTAGCATGCACATAGTACTTTTTGTTTTCGAATACAAAAAAGTATAACTGAACTGACCAATTGGTTGCTGATTAAATACCGATCGAACCCATGTTTTTCGTAAATACTTCAAAGTTGGCATGTCATGAACTGGATATATTTGAGTGATTAGACCACTGGATAAAAATTTGGGGACTAAAATCAATAAAAAAAAATTAAAGCGTGTATTTCCATCAAGATAAATTTTCACCAAGAAATTGCGCTCTTACTTATAACCTGTCCTTCAATGCACTTCAAATTATTGACTTTATCTTCCGTTCGAAACCTCAATGTTTCCAATAATCGCATAATCAACCACTGCCGTTCTTGCATAGTGAAGAACTCCATTTCGTTTTCAAATCCTTCAAATTTATTCTCTTCAGATTTGACGAATTCTTTCAATCCACCACCAAATTCACAATTCAGTCTCTTGGGTAAATGGTGTTCCTCCGCACACGTTAATAATCTGTAATGAAATCAATACTTTAATGGACTAATGCGAACGGTAGTGCAAAAATTTATTCAAATTACAATACGTACATATGTGTAGGGGCTGTAAGGTAACATTGATAACAGTTTGTCATGGGATTATGCCTGACCCGTACATTTAATCCCGTCGTTTTCAAACGGGATAACAACCACATAAGAGTAGAATTTTCAACACCTATGGAAAATGTAACCACAACATCACATCCCTGAAAAATGGAAAATTCAACATTTCATAATCTCTTCTCATTAGAATGGAACAACGCAGACAGTATACTATGCTCACTTCGGTGGGAATATTGTGCATCCAGCGATGCCGATTAGTAATCCAATACTCAGCTTGTGGTATAGTTCTCCTGATGAATTTGGAGGCTGCACGAATGAATAAATGTTTGCAAATAATACGAAAAATGTAAGGAGGAAAATATTTAATATAACAAAGTTTACCACACCGTATTCTATGGTATCTTTCGCCGATGGTATTCTTAATCTGATTTTATTTGGAAGGACATCAGTCATGTTTCACATGAAAAATTCGAATAAGCAATTGAAAATGAAAACAGTTACTTGAAGATCGCTTCTATTTACTGTCAAGAAGTTTGTAATTCCGGTTACGGAGCATCCTTATCAGCAACGCAATACAACACAAAGCTCTAACGAAAAAACTGAAAAGTTGGCAATTGAGCTTGCGACGACGAAGAGCAAACAAAATCATATATGAACATACGGTAGGTAAGCACCTCCGAGAGCGCCACCTAGTGGCGAAAGTTATAAGAAATAGGATGGTTGGAAACGTGATATATACATGACAAACGAGTGTTTTGTTTTGTTATTGTTGTAACAGAATTCCCACCTTATCTCCTTCTTCATCGTAATCATCATCAGAACTATATATATATGTCATACACACGAACCGCTTCCCCTACTCATCTCGAACCGATAATGCTGTAGCTTCGCCATTTCGTATTTCAGTTGTAAAATATATTTCAGTCTGCAATCAAATGTCATTCAATTAAAAAGTCTCAAGTTCTTTCGATCCTCGTTCTGTATGCCTCACATCATGATAGCCATCGCTGCGGTAGAACTTTGAGGAGAGACTTGAAAAATCTTGAAGAGATGCAGAAATAATTTTTTGAATTAATTTACTGTTGTGTGAAAATTTTTTTTCATGTTTTCTGTTGAGTAATACACGAAGTAATTACCGTGTTTTTTCGAGAAGTTTAAACTCAAATTTTAATTTATTTTCAATTTTTGAAAAAATTTAAATTAAATCGAAAAATTAAAGCTGAAGTTCCACACTTAATAATGGCAAATCCTGGAAGTCATCGAATGCCAAATCCAGTAAGGACTGCCAAAGAGATTGTGAGAATGACCAAAGGAAACCTGCTCACGTCATCGAGGATTCAATGGTAATCCATACATCAAAGACCCAATTTTTTGGCCAACTCCAATCAAAATTTAAGCGGGAAGTACAGCGGTAGCCAGCAAAGCTGAGAAGACAAAAATTATTTATCGCCACAACAGAAATATTAAGGTAAAATGATTATGTAAAGGTAATATTTGTTGAAGTTAATTATTTTTTCATGTGTTAGAAATTATTGTGTTTGAACTGAGGTAAGAAATCAAAAATCCTAATAATTATATATGTCCTCAATAATAAATTTGTTTGAAGGAAAAATTGATGAGTATAATATTGAAAATGAGGAATTGAAAGAATTAATAAAAAAGTTTGAAGGTGAAAGAGTGATAGATATAAAAATTGAAATCTATAATTTGCCATATGTTAAATACTTTACAGGTAAAATAGTATTAGAATCGTTTGTAATAGATATATCAGGAAGGATTGAAGAAATTAGCAGTATAAAATATATAAAAATTTTAGAATCATCAGTAAATTATTTTTCGAGCAGAATTTATATTTCTGATAAATCGAAAGATAAATTTATGAATGGATTCTTCAATTAAATAAATAATAAAAACTGGAGAATACCGAATTAAAGAGAATAGTGAAAAAGAATTAGAAAAAATGCACGAAAAAGAAGAAAATTTAATAAAGGAAATTGAAAAAGGGTCAATAGAAAATAAAAAATATATAGCTATAGTTGATAAAGAAAATAGTGTGTTAGGTTTTTGAAAAATAGAAGAAAATATGGCATCCCCTAATGAAATAAAACCGATACAAGCACCCTTAATAAAAGTTTTTAGTGGAAAATATTATTTAGACTGGCGCAGAATGATTATCTCAGCCATAAGGGGAGCTGGATATTATGATATTTTTGGGGAGCATGAATTTCTAGAACCATATATTAATCATATAGACGATCTAAATTTTAGACCCAATAAAGAAATGATGAACTATTGCAAAATGCAAGATAATGCAAAGGCTTTTGTACTTGAAAGAGTCTCAAATGAAATCACAAAACAAATAAGAGACTGCAATACCACTATTTTAATGTTAAAAAAATTGGATAATATTTATGGTACTAAAACATCAGTTACTGCAAACATGGCAAAGGCCAAATGGATGGAGTTTAGATTCCAGCCAGGAGGCAATATGAGATGTTTCTTAAAAAAATGGGATGAACTAGATACTGATGTATGAGATAGTGGTAAGGAGGTTACTGAAGTGGAGGAATTAGAAAATTTGCAACTAGCCTTATGTTATGAACAGGCAATAGCTAAAATGCAATTCGAAAACTTACCCCAAATGAGAAAAATATAGATAATTTTAAAAGAATATTGAGGGAAGATTCTGATCAAAAATTTAGGGATCAGACTCTGAAAAAACAAAATAGCAATAATAATAATCAACCAAATAATAATTTTAGATATAATGGAAATAATAATAGAAATAATTATAGGGGTAGAAATAATAATTATAGAGGTAGGAATAATTATAGAGGTAATGGAAATGGTCATAATGGATATAGAAATGGGAATCGTAATAATAATAATAATGGCGAAAACAATAATGCTAATGGTAATGAAATAAACCAAAATCAGAATCATAATATTAATAATAATGGAAATAATAGTAATGGAAATTATAGAGGGAATAATTATAGAGGTAATCCAAATTATAGAGGTAATGATTATCGAGGAAATGGTAGGAATTATAACCAAAATAACACAAAATGTTATAAATGTGGGCAATTTGGGCACATAGCACAAAATTGTGGTAATGGGAACACACAATCAAATATAAATAATGATAATACAAATAATAATCAGGGAAATTATCCCCCAAAAACAACTATGAATCAACCCAATGCTAATAAAAAGGAAAATATAGAACAGCAAGTAAAAATGTCTTGCATGATTAAAAAATTCAACCACGATAATAATGAAGGTTATTGACTGAATTAATTAATAAAAAAAAAAAATGATAATGAACACAATTACACAATATTGAACCATAAAGCAATTTTGGATGGGGCTGCGGAGATGCATCTAACATCTGATTTTAATAAATTAGTTGATGTTAAAAAATTTGTTACCCCAATCAAATTGCAATGTGCAGGTAAAAATACATTTCTATATGCCACTCATACAGGTAGGATGGTGATCAAAGTCAAAAATCTCAACAAAACTCAGTCATTGATAGAATTGAACGATGTTCATTATATGCCAGATCTAAATCTAGATATCATTTCAGCAATCAAAATCAAAAATACTGGAATAATTAATATTGATCAGCAGAAAGATATTGACAACATTTATTTTATTGAAAATGCAGAAATAATTATGACTACAAAGAAGGAGGAAGGAATTTTTTATATATATTATAATATCGTAAATAATAATAAATCACAAATAGAAGATATTAATAGGGATGAACAAAATATAATATGTGCCCCAGTCACTTAAAATATTGATGATGAATGGGTTGAATTCACTGTGGAATTGGAAATTCAAGATGATGATACGAATATTTAATCACCTCAGGGGGGTGAAAATGAAAAAATAATAATAGAAAACAATGAAAATAAATATGATAATAATAAAACACAAATAAATAATAATATTAATAAAAAATTTCTGATACATAGGAGACTTGGGCATTTGAATGCCAGATATTTGCAAAAATTAAAAACTTTAGCAGTTGGCATTCCCAAAAACTTAAACTTTAGGGATGAAGATTTTAGAAACTGCCAAATATGCTGTATTGCCAATAACTCGAGATTAGGTCATACTGGGATTAGGACTAAGCCAAGTAGGAAATTGGAGATAACATCCTCAGATATTATGGGTCCGTTTACGCCCTCAGTGGCTAATCAACGATATATTTTAACATTCATAGACCATTTTTCAAAATATACTTTTGTTATGCCTATTGCTAATAAAAGCCAGGTAACAAATGAATTCAAAAATATTATAGTATCAATGAAAAATAAATTTCTAGAATACCCTATAGGAACAATAAGATGTGATAATGTGAGGGAGTATACAAATGCTAAGATAGTAAATTATTGTAATGAGGTTGGTATAACAATGGACTATGTAGTGCCGTACTTGCCTGAATTGAATGGTATTGTCAAAAGGCAGAATCAGACTCTAATGAGAAGAGTACGAGCCATGTTAATTGATATCAACCTTGACATAAAATACTGGTCTTATGCTGTGGTGACCTCAGCTTATTTAATTAATAGATCACCAACAAAAGCAAATGAGGGATTTAAAACACCCTACAAATTATTTTATGGGATAAAACCAAATTTGAAAAACCTTATAGTCTTTGGTGCATTAACATATAGACATATACCTATAGAAGTGAGAAGACAGAATGCTACCAAAGCCAAATCAAAATCAAAAAATAAAATTGATCCAAAATTGGAGCATAGGGCCGAGAAAAATATAATGATGGGCTGTACTAATACGGGATACTGTCTTAGAGACCTTTATGACAGAAAATTGTATATTTCCTGTGATGTAAAAGTGGATGAATCACAAAACATAAAATCCTTACAAATAAATAATAAACCACTCACAATAAAATCGGCAGATTATAAATACAATTTAGGTATAATCAATCCAATAATAATGAATATTAATATTAAATATAATAAAACATATATAGAGGATAATATTCCGAAAAGTTTTTCTGAAATTGATACAAACCCATTTAGGGAGGATTGGATCAAGGCTATTATTGACGAATTCAATTCTCTCGATGATATGAAGGTATGGGAGATAGTGGATTATGATTGCCAGAAACTCATAGATATACGTTGGATTTTCACAATAAAATTTGATGAATTTGGAAATCCAAAACCAAAAGCGAGACTTGTAGCGAGAGGTTTTAAAGATCGAACAGAATATGGTATTGCCAAAACCCACGGCCCAGTTGCATCAATTGGAACCATAAGATAGTTATTATCTATAGTTAATAAGGAAAAATTGATACTCGTACAATATGATGTAAAAACCGCCTATTTAAATTCACCAATAATAAAACCTATTTTTGTAAGGAGACCTGAAGGGATAAATATCAACACAAACCAGGTGCTCGAATCAAAAAAATCAATTTATGGGTTGAAAACATCCAGCAAATTGTGGTACGATTTATTGGACATGAAAGTAAAGGATATGGGATTTACTAGAACTAAAAGTGACAGATGTCTATATATGATTAATAATAATGAAGAAAAATATACTTTTTAACATACGTGGATGACATATTGATCGCATCAAATTCATAATTATCCATTACAAAAATAAATGAGGAATTGCAAAAGAACTTCACAATCACTATTATAAAAAATCCAAGATTTTTTGTAGGTCTAGAAATAGTTAGAAATGTTGAAAATAATACGATAATACTTTCCCAATATAAACATATAGATAAAATGTTGAAGAAATTTGGGATTTCAGAATTAAAAAATACTAACACCCCTATGGAAACGGGTTTAAAAATAGATAAAATTGAAAATGGTAGAGATAACACTGAGTATAGGTCGATGATAAGAGGGCTATTATATTTAGCAAGACTCACATGGCCGGACATATTATTTCCAGTCAACTTTTTCTTCCATTTCCAGAATAATTCTAATGACACACTTAAACATTACATAAAACAAATTTTTGGATATGTCAATACAACAAAAAATTATAATTTAATATACAAATCAGAAGGGGATGGCATACAGGCCTATATCGATGCCTCATATGCACCCCAGGTTGACGAAACAAATATAGAAATAAATAATCTTGGAAAAGGTAAGTCAATAACTGGATTTATGCTATTTGCTAATGGAGACTTGGTGGAGTGGAATTGCTCCAAGCAAACAATTCACGCCTCATCAAATACTGCAGCAGAAATAATTGCAGTTTTTGACACCTTAGACACAATAAAAGTCCTACAATATATGAATTATGAAATTTTTGGAGAAAAATTAATCTTTGATATAATGAAAGACAATATTTCCACCCAAAAGATATGTTCAGGTGGAAGTCAAAAAAAGTCAAGGGCTCTAATGATTAAATATTACTCAATATTAGAAGCATTAGACAAAAAAATAATATATTTTAGGACTGTGAGTTTGGAAAATCAATTGGCCGATATTCTGACCAAATCTCTGGGTCGCACAAAATTTGAAAATATATTTGTCAAAATATTGAATGACACCAACATATATATATAATACATAAAAATCCGTTTATTTTAAATTATATAAAATATAGAGAATATTTCCTTCCAAGTACAAGTCGTCCTAAGTCCAAATATAAGTCGTAACATGAAAATAATTGCTGAAAAATTAACCTTCAATTATTGCAAAAATAGTTCTTAACAAAAACCTATTACTAGAAAATTCTTGACAGAAATAGATACTCGTATTCTCAAAAAATGCAACAAAGAAAACGGCATTGAAATTGGGCAAGAAAAAACCCTACAACTCGAATAATAAAAACCCTATACATTTTCAAACAAGCGTGAGAGAAAAATACGAAATATTCCCACACGAATGATGAAAGGAAATCAGCCAACAATAAACACAATAAAGATTAAAACCCATTACATGACCGCAATTAAGATAAATCGATGAAGTTGCCTTATTGTAAAACATGTTAGATGCCAGTTCAAATACAATAGTAACACAGGAAAGACAATAAGCGATGCAACGTATATTATTCTACAATCCATTGCATGTCGTACTTTTAAGATAAGATACAAAACGTAATGTTCTTTCAAATACATCGAACCCATAATTGGAAATACCCTTGTGAATTTTTCTTTTCTTTATTTTTTTTCCTTCATATAATATATGTTCATGAATATTTTTTTTCTATTTTCTTTTTCTTTCGAAACACACGATAAATGAATCATCCATTACTCATAATACTCAAATATTTTTGCATGTTACCAATTTTTATACTATTATAATATTTTTTTTTACACATTACCATTTTTTATATATCATATACTACTATTAAATATTCCTATGCATGTTACCATATCATTTATTTATTGTATTTTATTTATTTATTTTATTCGATTAATTATTTTTTTTCTCTGAAGCACAGCAAACCAAAATTTGTTGATGAAATTCAAAGTTACCATAATAATGTTAAAATCATATCTTCGTAATAATTTTTATTCCATTTGCAATTTTCTGTTTTTTATTTTCATTTTTTATTTCGAAAATTTATTCATGAATAATAATAATAATTCGTTTACTTTCAGCGGACATGATGATGAAGAACTCGAACGGTAAAATTTCAGGGGGGTGTTGTAACGGAAATCCCTCCTTCTTCATCATCATCATCATCACAACTATATATATATATGTCATACGATCATTCACAAACAAACCGCTTCCCCTACTCTTCTCAAACCGATAATGCTGTAGCTTCGCCATTTCATATTTCAGTTGTAAAATATATTTCAGTCTGCAATTAAATGTCGTTAAATTAAAAAGTCTCAAGTTCTTTCGATCCTCATTCTGTACGCCTCACATCAGTTATTATTTTCATTTATCACTCCAGTCTTAACGTCAATAGAATAAAATATTATTTGAATAAAATAAATAAGTAGATAGGGAAGCAGTAGAAACAAATGGAAACAAAACAATAAATAAACAGCAAAGAAACGACATAGACTGATGAAATACGTCTGCGTCAAAAAATAGTCAAATTCTCAAATCATACCGCACTCGTTAATCATTGCGCTCATTACTCATGATATGAGCTTGGTCCCACCCTTCGAGGATATATATATGATGGAGACGACACATGAGTAGTTTCGATGTCCTACCTACAGAAAGCGCTTCTACAAACATTGTTGATACAAAATCCCACCTCATCTCATTCTTCATCATCATCATCACGTCAATCTATATATATATATGTCACACGTACACTATCGTCACGAAGTGCTTCCCCTACCATTCTCGATCCGCTATCGCTGTTGCTTCGCCATTTCATATTAATTCATATTTTATTTCCAAATGTAATTTTAGTCTGTTAATAAATTCTGTCGTGAATACTCCTCTCTTACTCTTTTTTGTTCCTCGTCATTACCGTCTCACATCATGGTAGCCATCGCTGTGGTTGAACAGTAAGAGAAGAATAATATTAAATTATGAAATAGCAGACTGATTTTTTTTGAAATTGATTCATTGTTGTGTTGAAATTTATATTTTTTGAAGTGAAAATACACCGAAAATATCGTTTAAATCAAGAATGTTAAAACTCGAATTTTTTAATTAAATTTTTTTCGAAGTTGAGAAAAATAAAAACGTAACCAAAAACTGTTCCTGATCCAATAACGGCTGATCCTGGAAGTCAACAAACTACAATCCAGAAAGGACCACCAATGATACAGAGAACCACCAGAGGAAGTCTTCTGTTCCCATCTTCAAGGACTCTACCAGAGATCGTAACTACGAAGACCACAAATTTTTGGGCCATCCTACTACAAAATTCAGCGAAGACAACGACGGTGATATTGGGATTTAGCAAATACGAATTCACACAACAACGGATCAACGAAGAAAATTAAGCTTTGTAAGGTAATATAGGTGTAGTTAAATTATTTTTTACGTATATTTTGAATTGCAAGTTTGAGGTGGTGATATAAAGTTGATTTTCCCTTCCCATTTAATAATACATGTCAAATTTAATAAATATATTAGAAAATTAAATCGGTGAATATAGTATTGAGAAAGAAGAATTGGAGGAATTGTTGAAGAAGTTTAAAGGGGAAAAAGTTGTAGATTTGAAAATAGAGAAATATAATCTTCCTTATTACACGTATTTTACAGGTGAAATAATATTAAAGTCCTTCACAATTGATATCTCAGGTAGAATAGAGGAAATTAGTTAATTTAAATATATTAAAATATCTGATTCGACACCAAATTACTTTTCAAATAGAATATATAGTTCGTTGGAATCAGAGAAAAAATTTGTAAATAGATTCTTAAAATAAAAATAATAAAATTTTAAAAGAATTAAAAAACTGGATAAAAAAGAAAAAGTACCAGAAAATAAAAATATTGAATCTAAAGAACAAAATCTAGTAAAAAAGATCGACAAGGAAAAAGAAGAAAATAAAAAATTTATATCCATCACGAATATTGAAAATAATTTATTAGGCTTTAAAAAAATTGAAGAAATTATGTCGAGTGTTAATGAAATTAAACCTATTCAGGCTCCATTAGGAAAGGTATTCAATGGAAAGTATTACTTAGATTGGAGACGTATGATTATTTCGGCCATTAGGGGTGCTGGTTACTACGACATTTTTGGAGAACACAAATTTTTGGAATCATACATATCACATATTGATGATTTGAACTTTAGGTCTAATAAGGAAATGATTAATTATTGTAAAATGCAAGACAATGCCAAAGCATTTGTCCTTGAAAGGGTTTCGAACGACATCACCAAACAAATTCGAGATTGTAATACAGCCATAATGATGCTAAAAAAATTGGATAATATATATGGTACAAAAACATCGGTTACAGCCAACATGGCTAAATCAAAATGGATGGAATTCAGATTTTAACCTGGGGGAAATATGAGAGGATTTCTAAAAAAATGGGACGAACTTGTTACAGATGTAAGAGATAGTGGAAAGGAAGTGAAAGAAGAGGAAGAATTAGAAAACTTACAACTTGCACTGTGTTATGAACAGGCATTGGCCAAAATGCAGTTTGAAAATCTACCCCCCAACGAACGAAATATCAATAATTTTAAAAGAATTTTAAGGGAAGATGCTGATCAAAAATTTAGAGATCAAACATTAAGGAAACAGAATAATAATTACCAAAATAATAATACTAATAATTATAGAAATAATGGTAATGGCAATAATAATAATAATTATAGAGGTCGTAATAATAATTATCGAGGAAGGAATAATTACAGAGGTAATAATTATAATAACTATAGAGGCAACAATCGAAATTATGGTACGAATAGTAATGCAAGTGGGAATGAACCAAATTCGCAAAATAATAACACTAATAATACGAATAGCAATGGCTATGGTAATTATAGGGGAAATAATTATAGAAACAATGGAAATTACCGCGGAAATAATTATAGAGGTAATAATAAAAATTATAACCAAAACAACCCCAAGTGTTATAAATGTGGTCAAAATGGGCATATAGCCCAAAACTGTAATAATAATAATACTCAACAAAACAGTAATAATAATAATACGAATGCAAATCAAAATAATTATCCACCGAAAACAACCCATAATAATAATACTGCCTCAAACAAAAAAGAGAATCCCGAACAACAGGTAAAAATGTCCTGTATGGTCAGAAAACACGTAGATAATTCAAATGAATGGTTGTTAAACAAATTAATTAAAAAAAATGAAATAAATGATGATTATATTCAACTAGAACATAAGGCAATTTTGGATGGAGCTGCAGAAGTGCACCTAACAGCAGACTTAAATAAATTGAATAATATTAAAAAATTTGTCACCCCTGTAAAACTTCAATGTGCGGGCAAAAATGCTTTCTTGTATGCCACCCATACTGGTCAAATGACAATCAAAATTGAAAATTCCAATAAAATACAATCATTAATTGAACTAAATGATGTACACTACGTACCCGATTTAAATACTGACATAATTAGTGCAATAAAAATCACGAATACGGGTACAGTAAATATTGATCAGCAAAAAAACTGTGCTAATATATATTTTATAGAAAATGGGGAAACTCTAATAACTGCCCCAAAAGAAAATGGAATATTTTATATCCATTACAATATTCATAATAAAAATATTACAAAAATTAATGAAGATGAATACATTAATAAAGAATTAGAAAGCACTACACAAATATGTCCAGTAACCCAAGAAAATGAGGATGAATGGGAGGATTTTACAATAGAGTTAGAAATACAAGAAGAAGTTGAAAACCCGATAGAAAATAATAATCTAGATTCATTTGAGGGGGGTGAAAATTGTAATACGACCAATGAAGAAAATATACCAAATGATGAAAAATCAAATATCAATGATAATACTGATGGTATAAACGATACTTCAAATAATAATAATAATACATTTAATAAAAAAATGATTATACATAGAAGGCTGGATCATTTAAATGCACGCTATATCCAAAAATAAAAAACTTATCTGTTGGAATTCCGGAAAATATGAATTTTAGAGACGATGATTTTAAAAACTGCCAAATCTGTTGCATTGCAAATAATAGGAGACTAGGGCATAATGGAATGAGGACAAAACCATCTAGAAAACTAGAAATAACATCATCAGATATAATGGGTCCATTTACACCATCGATTGCTAATCAAAAATATATTTTAACCTTTATCGATCATTACTCAAAATACACATTCGTCATACCCATTACAACAAAAAACCAAGTAGCAATAGAATTTAAAAATATGATAATGTCTATGAAAAATAAATTCCCAAATTTCCCTATTGGAACCATTAGATGTGACAACGCGAAAGAATACACAGATGCTAAAATAGTAAATTATTGTCTAGAAAATGGAATAACAATGGATTACGTAGTTCCTTATTCTCCAGAGTTGAATGGCGTAGCTGAAAGGCAGAACCAGACACTCATGAGAAGAGTAAGAGCTATGCTCATTGATGCCAACCTGGACATTAAATACTGGTCATATGCAATTGTCACATCAGCATATTTATTAAATCGCTCGCCAACAAAAGCAAACATGGACTTTAAAACCCCATATGAACTATTTTATGGCATAAAACCAAATTTAAAAAATTTAAAAGTATTTGGTTCTCTAACATATCGTCACATCCCTTTTGAAGTACGTAAACAAAATGCAACTAAAGCAAAAGCAAAATCGAAAAACAAAATTGATCCAAAGTTGGCACTGAGAGCAGAAAAAAGCATAATGATGGGATACACAAATACTGGATATTGTCTGAGAGACCCTTTTGAAACAAAGTCGTATATTGCATGCGACGTACGGATGGATGAGTCTCAAAATATAAAATCTTTGGAAACATCCAACAGAAAGTTAATAATTAAACCGGCAAATTACGAAAAAGATCTAGGAATAATAAACCCAATAATAATGAATATTAATGTCAACTATAATAAAACATACATAGAAGATTGCGTCCCAAAAAACTTTATTGAAATTAATAATAATCCGTTTAGAAAAGAATGGGTAAACGCAATAAATGACGAATATAATTCATTAAATGATATGAATGTTTGGGAAATTGTGGATTATGATAGGCAAAAATTAATTGATACTAGGTGGATATTTACAATTAAATACGATGAATACGGAAATCCAAAACCTAAAGCCAGATTGGTAGCAAGAGGATTCAAAGATAGAACCGAGTATAGTATTACAGAAACACATGGTCCTGTTGCATCAATTAGTACAATTAGATGGTTGCTCTCTATAGTTAATAAATTAAAATTAATTCTTGTACAATATGATGTCAAAACGGCGTATTTAAATTCCCCAATTATAAAACTTATTTATGTAAAAAAAACAGAGGGGATAAACATCAATTCAAATCAAGTTCTTGAACTGAAAAAATCGATATACGGACTAAAAACGTCAAGTAAATCTTGGTACGATCTGCTTGACTATAAAATTAAGGAAATGGGTTTTGAAAGAACAAAAGCCGATAGATGCCTATATCAAATGAATAAAGACAACGAAAAAACATATTTTTTAAGCTATGTAGATGATATTCTGATAGCTTCAAACTCACAAATAGCAATTACAAAAATTAATGAACAACTGGAAAAGTCTTTTACCATTACAATCATAAATAATCCAAAATTTTTTGTAGGGTTGGAAATAGAAAGAAACATAGAGAAGAACAATAGTCCTATCCCAAAATAAACATATTGAAAAAATGATTAAAAAATTTGGTATTTCGGAAATCAAAAAGACAAACACCCAAATGGAAACTGCCCTTAAAATAGAAAAAGTTGAAAATGGAAGAGATGACACAGAATACAGATCGATGATTGGTGGATTATTGTACCTAGCCAGACTAACCAGACCTGATATACTATTTCCTATAAACTTTTTTTCACACTACCAAAATAATTCAAATGATACTCTAAAAAATTACGTGAGAAGAATATTTAGGTATGTCAGTTCTACAAAAAATTACAATATAACGTATAAATCCGAGGGAGACGGAATACAAGCATACATTGACGCTTCATATGCCCCTCAAGTAGACGAAAATAATATTGAGTTAAACAATTTACAAAAAGGCAAATCAATTACTGGCTTTATGATTTTTGCAAATGGGGATTTGATAGAGTGGAATTGTTCAAAACAAACAATCCACGCTTCATCCAGTACCGCTGCAGAAATTATAGCAGTTTTTGACACACTCGATATAATAAAGGTAATTCAATACATGAACTTTGAAATATTTGGGGAAAAAATAATCGTAGACGTAATGGAGGATAATATATCAACTCAAAAAATTTGCTCTGGTGGAAGTCAGAAGAAATCGCAGGCTCTCATGATAAAATGTTACTCGATTTTAGAGGCCATGGAAGAGAAAATAATCCATTTCAGATCCGTTAATTCCGAAAATCAACTTGCAGATTTACTTACGAAATCTTTAGACAGAACAAAATTGGAAAATTTTATTATAAAAGTGCTAGAAAATACGAATCTATTCACATAATATTAAATACATTTATTTGTGAAAGGAAAAATACCCGTCCAAAAAAAGTCAAGTCGTACCAAGTCAAAATTCTAAAGTCAAAACTTGAAACATATTGTACAAGAAATAATACTCTCACATTGTTCATAAATAATACTCATGAGAAAAATACACTCGAAAATACTTGTCGAAGAAAAATACACGATTTTATTATAAACCCAACAATGAAAACAGAATTAAAATCGAACAAGCTTAAACCCTACAAACGCTAATAATAGAAACAACATACAACTTTGAACAAGCGTGAGAAAAATACACGACAAATTCCCACACAAGAGTATGAAAGGAAAATCTGAACAATATACGAAAGATAAAAACTCATTACATGACCTCAATAAAGATAAACCAAATAGCTTGCCTTATCCAAAAATAAACATGTCAAACGCCACCTCAAACACAAAAGAGAAACGTAAAAGATAAAGCTAACGGACATCATATATTATCGCTTCATATTATTACATGCCAATTTATAGATAAAATTCTTAAACGTAACGTTTCCGATAAATGCTCGTGTACCTTTTAAAATCTTTTGTTAATTTTATTTCCTTGTGATTTTTTTTTATTTTTTTATTTTTATCATACACTCGTAAATGTTCGAGAATATATTCGAGCACACTTCTTAATGAATCATCTATTAGTCATTTATGTATACGAAAAATTTTTTTTGCATGTTATTAATTTTTATATTTTTATTTTTCTTGTTTATTGCAGATACCATATATTATTCTATATATCACATATTGATGTTCTGTACTCTTTGCATGTTACCATATTTATGTACTTACCTATTATTTATTTATTTTAATCATTTATTTTATTTCATTTTTCGAAGCACAGCAAACAAAATTTTTTCTTGAAACCAAAGTTACCTTAATAATACGATGTGAATTTTTTTTAAATTTTTTTATTATGCATATATCATTTTTGTACTGAATATTTTTTTTTAGAAATAATAATAATTCGTTTATTTTCAGAGAACAAGATGAAGAACTCAATCGGTAAAATTTCAGGGGGGTGTTGATACGAAATCCTACCACATCTCATTCTTCATCATCATCATCACATCAATCTATATATATATATGTCACCTTGTACACTCTCGTCACGAAGTGCTTCCCCTACCATTCTCGATCCGCTATCGCTGTTGCTTCGCCATTTCATATTAATTCATATTTTATTTCCAAATGTAATTTTAGTCTGCAAATAAATTCTGTCGTGAATATTTCTCTCTTACTCTTTTTCATTCCTCGTCATTACCGCCTCACATCAAACATGTATACTTCCAACTAATTATATATGCTATTAATTTTGGGACGGATTGGCTGCTGTACTTCTGATACCACTGTTTTCATTTTTATATTGGTCATAAAATTTGGAATTTCCGAACCATATGTATGAAATTTGAAATGAATATTCATTGTAATTTATTGTTGCATGCCATTAATTTTGGTACAGATCGATCAGACGGTACTTTCAGGTACTTTCGGTAAAATTTTTTTCCTCTTTTTTTTCTAATTTGCATGAACTTTTCTTTTTACAAAAATTAACCATTTGTTAATGTTTTCTTTTTTTTTTTAATTTCATAACTTAATTATATTTCTTTTGTTTTATTTTAAATTATATGATTATGTACCATACTTTATCATCTTAATTAATTTTTCATTTTTTCAAGAAATGATACTTTGAAATTTCCCATTTTCTATAAATTTACAGACAATTAATGTGACCATCAAAATTCATAAATTCTTTTTCTCGAAAATCTACTTTTTCTAGCAAGTCTTTCTACGCTAGAGTTTTTAAATTTATGACATTTTTTTATAAAATAGATAGGAAAAAAATAAATATATATTTTTCAAACATTTCAACGAACATTTGAGGATATATCAATTTTATACCTATTTGAAATATTTATGCATACGTATTTCCTTTTATCAGTTGGTAAAATACTGAAATAATTGTGGCAATGATGAGCACTGATACAATAGGAGTAGTAAAAGTTAAAAATTGAGACGTTTGAAATTTTTCATTTAAATTTCGTGATTTATATGTATTTTTTTTATGTATTAGCTTTGAAGGAGGGGTCTACGCCCCCTCTCCACTCGCTCCAGTTACAAATTCGATTCTAGATGACCAAAGTAATGTACCTACTTATGCGAATTACCTTCAATGTGCGATGGTGACCAAATATTATGCAGAAAGTACTTTGTATATATGTATATAATAATACACAGAGCGCCCAGTCATGTTCTTGTATCTTCTCTCACCGGTATCTCGTGATTAATTTGTTTTAGGTCAAATCAGATGGTAGAAATGAATTTGTCGTTAAAAAATAAGGCGGTCGGCGCAGAAAATTTTTTTCTGCCATCATTAGTTTTTGAAATAAATGACAAATTAAAAAACGGCAAATTTCTCATTAATTTGTATTTTTTTTATGGCCGATTTGTGAAAAACTTCTAATAAAAAAAAAAATTTTGTTAGATAACTCAAGAAAATTTTCTCCTCTTTTTAATAGTGCAAGCCTCAGCATTTTAACTTAAATGGTAACTGAGAAATTGTGAAGAGAGAGAAGAACAGTTTTTTTCAAAATTAAAATGTTATGAATGTTGAAAAAAATGCAGATAAATATACAAAAAGTGGGATTTAATTTTATAACATAGATTTTCAAAGTCCCGAGTCAAAATTTTCATCTTGTGGTTGTAGAAACTTTTCATTGTAAATGAAAAACTGTCCGAGTTATCTAATCTAGTTTCCACTATCTCTGAGAAAAGGCTTTAAAAAAAGAATTATTAATGTTACCCCATGAATGGAATCTTACATTGTCATTAATACAGTTTAAATTACTAGGTATTAAATAAGAGAAAATAAAAAATTATTAGATCACAACTTTTCTGCTAATTATTTTTTGTATAGGTACGGCTGTATAAATGTAGGTACCCAGTTACATCAATCTCAGTATTGTCTGTTTGGTGTAACATAGGCTATAAAAATCTAATTGATATTCAAGCTGACACATTCTACTAAAAAAACGGCTTTTCAGAAGTCATAAAAATTTTAAAATTCAATCAGGAAAATTTTGTTACAAAAGTGAGTTTTTAAAAATCATGAAAATTTCTCAACTTTATAGTTGTTAATTTGTCATTATTATATTCATTTTGGCTCGAAATTAGAAAAATATTGGGCTCTTAGTCAAATTTTCATCACATAAATAAATTCGAACAGTTATTTCGTTTTTGAAAAACTAACATAGGGAGGTACCTACTAAGAATTTCAAATTTTTGTAGTTTAGAAAAACTTAATTTTGTGAGGGATGGTGAAAATTTGACTGTAGACCAAGAAAGTTATTCATTTTTAATCACAAGTTTAAACTCGGCGCCAAGATTTTTTTTCGCTTTAAAAAATTTTCAAAACAGTTTGCAAGAAGAATATTTATATGGAAAAAAGTATCCTGACATAAATTTCACTACTGATAGAAGACATACTTTGTGAGTGTGAGGGCAGTTGTTATATGCAAAGAGTGAAGATTCTATTTGCATGAGCAAAGGCTCTTGCGGGAACATGAGAAAAAAATGTATAGATACAGTAGGTGTAGGATGCTGCCTGATGTGTGATTCCAATGCTGCATATATGAAGAATATTTAACATGAAAATGGTGATTCAGAAATTTTTTTCCTCTCAACAAATAGTAATTTAGGCTATAATTCAAGTTAGAATTTTTCTTTAACAGTAAAAACGAACATTTTAAGCGATAATTTGACAGCAAAAAATGTTATTCAAAAAAACATCTTTGAAAAAAAAAATTTGCTTATTTGATTCAAAGGCCGATTTCACACGTCTATCCAGCTATAATCTTCAACACAAAATGTCTTGAAAGGCAAAAGGGATAAAAGAAAAAATAAATATTAAAAATATGAAATTAAAAACATTTTGCATAATAGGAGTCCTAGTAGTTGACAAAATGAAGATAATGAAAAAATTTTGAATCAGTTTTTAACACAGTCCTCAATATGGTTTATCAACAAAACAAATTTCAATGTTTTTTGGCAATGAAATTTCTCACTGACCACTCTCATAATTAGAGATAATTTTCATCGAATTTTATTCAAATATCTCTGCCGCGCATCAACAGCGGTAAGTGTATATTTTCCAAAAGTGTCAAATTTTGTAATGACCGCCATTCGAAAACCAGCGAACCGATTTCGCTCAAATTCAATACCATACTAGTCCCTAATAGTCTCCAACTTCCATAAAAATTTCAAGCCAAAATCATTTAATTTACGGCAGTTGTCGGGATGACAACATGGTGGGTTTGCAATACTTTGAGAACCCCTTCCTCCGAAAATAGCCGATGAATTTCAAAAATATTAACAAGAATGTATAGTCCATGAAAGTTTCTAACATTCCTTCAAGTTTCATTCCTATAGGTCAGACAGCGGAGGCTCGACAGACTCCCAAAAAGTGCCAAAATGAGCAAAAAAGGGAAATATATATATACACATATAGTTACCCATGTTTTGTACAGAATTTGAGTAACCTATATATTCGTGATCTACGACTCATGATCGGCGTTTTTCCACAGGTTCCACCACTGCACTGTATGCAATAGTTAGAAAATACACTAAAATTATGAAGTTTTCTGCACAAGAATTTTGTGTTTCAGCTTTTTATAATAGATCTATAATCGGAGATAACAAGAACACCTTTTATTCAGAATTTATAAAGCAAAAAACCTCCATCATCACCCTTATAATTTGAAATAATTATTATTGAATTCGTCACCTATATCCACAAAAGTCTCACTTTGAAAATACCTCAAAATAATAATAAAAATAAGTCACCCACAAAAAGTAAAGAAAATTTGTATTTGCTAACTGGGCAGGGTATATCAATAGGACCAGCGTAATATTTGATCAAGTATATAATTTTTTTTTTTCATTTAGTTATGGGTACTATAATATTTACTAGAATGGGTTATTTAAATTAAAAACAATTTATTTTTCTCTTCCTGAAAGCCCTCTATTTGGAGCCCCAACCTACTACTGAGCCTAGGCCTCACTGGGTGAGGCCAACTAACTGTTAATGTTCCTCCTTATGCTGAGCACGCCCTTGCTTATAGGTACTTTAGGTACACTTTTTTTCCTTCCAATAGGCGATAAGCAACAGTATCTAAACATTAATTTACTGTTTTACAATTAGCGAGTTCTACCGGGGCGTGTTCAGAATAAACAATCATAAAAACCATGGTTGTTAAGAAGCACAGAATATTAAATATAATAGAGGACGCATGCGAAACAAAAAATGTCACTACTTTCATGATCAAAATATTCGCCATTGCTAAGGTACTGACAATTTTCAATCTCATTTTTATCTATGAAATTCGTGTTGATTGTAATTTATAAATTAATAATTGTATTTATTCATTCATTTAATTAAATTATTTGAAAAAAATTCTGACTATTATCCATAGACTCGAGTGAGGGGCAAAAAAATTCGAATTTGGTACCAAAAGAGTGGGAACAATTAGCTTCAAAACTAATGCCATAACTGCCAAAAATCTTTATTTTATTCTCTCGGGTACTTTTCACGTAATCTATTTACAGACGCAACCGTTAATCTTGTAAAATGTCTCTTCCGCGCATCAAGTATATTTTCCAAGTGTTAAATTTTGTAATGGCCACCATTCAAAAACCGATTTCTCTCAAATTCAATACCAAACCAGTCCCTAATAGTCACCAACTGATATAAAATTTCAAGCTAAAATCTTTTAATTTATGGCAGTTATTGTGATGACAACATGGTGAGTGGGCAACACTTTGAGAACCTTTTCCTCCAAAACTAGCCGATGAATTTCAAAAATTTTAACACGAATATGTAGCCCATGAAAGCTTTTAACTCTACTCCAAGTTTTATTCCCACAGGTCAAACAGCGGAGGCTCCACAGACTATCAAAAAGTACTAAAATGAGCGAAAAGTGGAAATAAATATATTGTGTATAGAAGAATTTGAGTGATCTACGACTCATGACCGGCGCTTTTTCACAGGTCCTATCACTGTACTGAATGCAATAGTTGGAGATGGAAAATACACTACAAAAGGTAGGCCTAAGCACTTGAAATGATTACAACGATATGTTTAATTTCATTAAAATTTATATCACAATAAGTCGAAAACGATTTAAATTGTTACTTCAAGTTGGATAAAAGTATGAAATACTTTTAGTTACGATCATTGTACAAATATAAACCATCAAAATTTTAAAAACTCCAGAATTGAAAAAACATTTTTACATGGTCGTTAAACTAAAGATAAAAGGAGTTACGAACGTAACTGAATGAACGACTCCAAATTATTTCGAAAGGTAATTAAAAATAAAATGAAGTACGACAATTGAATGATAGGAAAAAATATTGAAGAGATGATATAAAATTCAGCAAAATATCTAATATAGATATGCAACGTAAAACATTAGTAGTTCACTCTTTCTCACAGCATAAAGGAAAAGAGAGGATAATATAAAATGATAATACGTGATTAATTGTTTAGCACAAGCTAATATAACAATACAGAATAATAATGTTCCCTCTGAGACAATTCAACATAAAACGTCAGTCATTATTCGAAATCTTTATCAACTAAATCTACAACTTTATTTCTATTCATTTTATACTCTTTGTGTCTTTCTTGCGTAGCAATCAAATGATTCAGCAACTCATCAAAACTGATAGATTTACAGTTTTTCGAAACTGAATGGCCTTTGGAGACATTCCTGAGAAAAAGATCAACAAAATGATGGAAATAATGAATAGTTGAGTTCTACTTTCAGCCTATACTCACTTGCTATCAGAACATATAGGAAGTTTTGGAATACAATTCAGCCGATGTCGTAGAACATGAAATGCTTCCGATTGAGGTAAAATCATTAATAAGCCGTACAGAGCGTAAATTAGATGTTGGTTATGGGGAACTTCCAATAACTCTAAGCGCAAGTCTGGAAAGACGTTCGAAATAAAATAAGGTGCGATAGAACTTATAAATTTGAAGTAGAGGCTAAGTAATTTATAAACATACAAGTGAATATTGGGGACTCGATTAATTGAATAAGTTTATCCACTTCAGTTAACAGGTCAACGGTAATTTCCAAATCGGAACTAACAAATAAATTAGTTAGGAAAATAGTCAACAAAAATCGAATTTTTTGATATTGTGTAAAATTAAAGTCCCATGTAAAAGGATACAATATTTTTATGATATCACAAGCGTGTTGGTAATTTTGTGACAAAAAACACAAAGCTATGGTAGCGACAGGATTATGGCACCACGTCTTATACAAGGAACGAAACAAGACCCTGCTTTCCTGCTTAATTAAAAATAAAACAATAGCAGAAAAAATCAAGACAGAACAAAAAACTCATGTAATTTATTTCGAACCTCAGTTTTCAAGTCTTTCAATTTTACCCGGAAGGTGAACAATTCGGGAGACGTTAATAAAATGGTGTTCAGATGTTCAACCATGTTACTGGCAAATTTCAGGTTTTCTTCATTCAAAAGAATAATTGCCAAGGTTTTAAACACGTCTTCTGAATTCAGCAGAACACATAATTGTCTATAATGATAAAAAATTTGTGAAATTATGCCTTATTGGAGGCCATACACATGTGCAAATTTACGATTATATTCTACCTGATAATAAACGCTCCCCTGTCTTTTAGTAAAGAATTTTCACGTCTGAACTCACCAAGAAGACTGACAATAAACTTATGGAAATACGGATTACTCGTACTCAGTATCTGATCTGTAAGAGGAATAAATTTAAAATCATTCGGAGTATATGGAAGAAGATAATCACCGAAAACCTTCATTGTTTGTTAAATGTATCCGTCAGAACTTGCGGGCAGATTCAAAAAACTCTTCTCTGGCCATTATGTTACAAAATAAGGGATAGTAATCTAGAGTACTAGACAATAAATAAAACCAGTATTAATTCTGTGTCGGAATGTCATGATTTCATAATTTTCAAACGGAATGTCCCGGAAAGAAGACAGGAGTTTTTTTTTCTAAAATTAATCAGTTTAGTTCAGTTCTTCTTTCTCTTGAAATTTAGAGTTCTTGTATTGTCGGCCTGATACAGGGCTCAATTAAAAATAATTTAAACCTAACCGGACACGAAAGTATAACATCGCAGATAACACTCACAACAAGCATCAATGAAAATTTCTTGCATGAAACATTTTACATTACAATTAAGTCTTCAAGATGTTTCACCGAACTAGCTGATAAAACAGGCAATTGATGATCGAAAGATCAAGATACCATTTATCAAGATTAATCTCATAAATTGAAGTTCTCGGCATACGCAAGAAAGATGAAATCTGAAGAAACATGTTTCGTAAAAAATTAACTTAAAAGTTAAATTTTCAAGCGGATAAGATGGGTTTTTTAATATAGTTTAAAATTAATGCAGCAGACTAAAAAAAATAATTTTTTGAATCGTAAAATATTTCAAAATTAATTAAGAAAAAGTATTCATTTTAATTTTCCGAAACAGAGAAAACAATAACGTCTGTTCATGTCAGCTTTTTATACATCTCCCTATTGTCTTGAAGGAAACAAACCATCATAATTTTTCACGATAAAACTTGAGTTTTCGATACAGTAGGGTATAGCTTTGTGATTTCGTTTAGCATAACGATAGTAAATTTTATAGCGGATTCGATGTGATGTAACTCATAAATCCATCTAAGCACAACCACCTTGGATTAAGCCGAATAATACGATACGCCAAATTTTTCGATAATACTTCAATAACCGACAGCAAATTTAATTTTGGCGAAGATCTCAGAGGAGCGTGAGTTTTTCAATCACATATTGAAGCACTAACAGAACTCGAGCACCTAACCACTATGCCACGCAGATCCCTATTAATCTCTCTGTAAGTTCTGCGAGTGCACAAGTACCGAAGGAAACCATATACCTGCAACTTCAGTTCTCGAATCCGGCGAGTTAGAACTGTTAGGAGACGATATAATTTGAGACAATACTTTCAAATTACAATGCACTACTTTGTCCGAACGGTCAGAGAGAGTGCGCAGTAACAACGGAAACAGTTCTTCAGTATGCCGGAACATCTGCAAACATTTTCAAAATTTAATGAAATTTTCATAATACACGTAATGCTAGTGAAATGACATCCGATTTCTTACCCGGTTTGGAAGTTTTTCATGTAATTCATGAATCCATCTAAGCACAGCAACTTTGGTTTCAACCGAAGGATGCGCCAAATTTTTCGATAATACTTCAATAACCGATGGTAACTCTAATTTAGGTAACGGTCCTAGGGACGAACCACGCTACTCCCAGCCAAACAATTTAGTTAAATACACGGAAAGATGTCGACAATATAATTACGACATAGGTATTTACTTTATCGCCGTTAGCATCAGGTACGTAATCTTCTTCCGAAGAAATAAGTTTTAAAAGACTAAAATTTATAGATCGAGCTGTTTCTTTTATTACTAAAACAGGCGTTAAGAAGTGAAAATATGGAAAAAGTTTTCAGTATGTTCAATTTTATATACCAGCAATACATTAATCATGTAAAGGATACATTGTTGATTTTCCGATTCGAATGCAAAACAAGGTAAAACTGAAACCAATATACTGGAGGTGAAGGGTAACATTCCGACGCCAGCCAACTGAACGAATTCTTTGACCCAAGTCAATGCTATATACTGCAACCAAAATAAATTATTTGAAACCTTCGTAGAGGCACTTTTAACATTACATGTTCTTTAAAGCTAAAGTGTCGAAGCTAAGCCAATTTAGCACTCTGAAAAATTCAAATTATGGATGGAATTCCAAAACTAAACCGAAATTATTAGCTTGGTAAGAACATTTTCGCTGATTATAATAATGAAAAAATTCTAGCGCAGCATGCCAAGCTAAAAAATGTAGGTTCTCTTAAACAAAAAAATTTGAAGAAATAAATAGATAAATAAATTTAATATAAAAAAATGAAAATATTAAAAATATTTGCCAGAATGTTGGGTTAAAATTACGTTTAATAAAGTGTCGAGGAAACGAATAATGAATTGTACAGTGACATTATAAAAGAGGTGGGAGCGTTATTGAATAAACGCTTAAAAAATAAAACAACAGTAAGCCGGCTTTATTCCCCACAGCTTTTTTGTTTCATCTAGATTATCTACGCTTCTTAGTAATAGTTGAAGATTTCTTCAAATCACTTCTAGGGATTAACCGTTAAGACGTTTGAAACCAAATTTTTCAGAATTATAGTACACTATATTCAATGTCTGTACCTAATTTTGGGATTATTGCTTAAAAATTATCCATTTTAGAACCATGTAAGCTTCAAAAATACAACTTAATAGGACGAATGATCTGGACTAGTTATGGTAAAAAGCATATGATTTTTTTTAATGCTCAAGCATTTGAGCATTTACTCAACAAATACTTTGAAAATAAATGCTTGACATTTAAAAGCATAATTATACTCAATAATGAGCATACGCTTGAGAACTTATGAGCATTTTCAATAATTCTGGTTTCTGGCTTTATAACAAATGAATAATAAAGTTTAAAGAAAATAAATTTTCAAAAAAAAAAACGTTTATTATAAGATTAAAACATTGTTTGTAATCTAATGCACTCACACGGCTGTTTCCTGTACAACAATTTGTTCTCAAGGGAGTAGACTATCTAATGAGCATCCATAAATTCTAAATTTTATCTTTGCTCAACAACTAACAGAACATACCCACTGAGTAAGCATATAATTATTTCCACTAGCAAGTTTTCAACTAATTACATCTTATTTTGAGAGAAAATATTTAAAATGCTCTAGCATGCTGAGCAAATCCTGAGCAGGCTTAAGTCAATATTAAAAGCTTGAGCTTTTTAAGCATGATTATGTGCTGAGCAAATGTCTGAGCATACTTCGCATTTGCTCATCAATAACAAATGCTCGAGTATTTACAAACACTAATCTAGACCAAAAACAATAGGGTTCTTTGTTGTCTAGATTCGAAGAAAACCTACAACACACCAGTGTGTTATTTAGATGCGGTATCTAAATAAAATAACGTAGCGGTGTGCTGAAACTTCAACAGCATCAAATTTAATGACCATCGGATGAAAATTATGACCTGTACCATGTTAAAAAAAATGTATATCCATATGAATTTCAGTCAGTAGTGTCAAAATTTTCTTGGATCATGAGATAAAAAATAAAATGATAAAGTCATATTAGGAATCGACTATTTGTTTCACTATTAGTTTTTTTTTTTTTTTTTTTTTTAAATTAAACATGAAGAGTTCTAATAAATTTTTTTACAATCCTGAGGAAATTAGTAAGGCCAAAAATGTTGTTAAGGCCAGGCACGCCCTAGTGATACAACTGACTCTAAAAAGTCTAGTCAGTGCCAATGAGTGCCATATCAATGAGAAGTTCATTAGACTTTAACAGAAATTCCAGTGTAGCTTAAGACACGACTAAGCATCCTCATAACTTTACGCTGAGTTTGATAGAAGATGAAGTACGAGGGTTATATTCGCGAAAATTCAAAAATTTAAAGAACAAAAACTCGGCAAATAATGTTTTTTTTTCAAATGTTAATTAAAATATTGAAACGCTGAGTTACCTGAAGTGAATTATCATACGATTGGGAATGAATAGTGACTGTGTTTGCCATTTCTTCAAAACTGACACGAGAATGATCTTGCTTTATACTTCGTAGAAATTTATTCAGTACACATTCACACCTAGTTATAGAGAGCAAATCATTAACGCTGCAACGACTGAGTTGGTATTGAAAAAACAATTCGTACCTACATTTTTTTTATTTCCATAGTTGGAATTGCCAATATATGGAATAATCCATCGAGAATTTCGGGTAAAAATTGAATCATATCTATATGAGGAACATCAACTAGAATAGCGATCCACGAAATAATGAACTGACAGGCAAACTGATTGTTAGTGTAAATTCTTTCCCTCAATAACGGCATAAAAGCGACTAAGTCAAACGTGGTGTTTTCAGTTACAATATCCTAAATACAAATAATCATCAATTTTATTCTGCTTTTAAACTGACAAATACACAGCTTTCCTTACCTTTAATAATCTATCCAATAATTCGGAAGCATTTTTAACGTTCTGATCCGGGTCGGCAGCTAATTTACTAAGCGCTTGGAAGACATTGCTAAAATGGGGCAAAATCGAGCTCCTTGCGACTTTAATTACATTGTATAATGACTCGCAAGCATAGTAACGAACACGCAAATCGGAATCGTTAAAATTGACAAGAATTGGTGAAATTAAGTCTTCTATGTAATCGTTAGTCTCCTGTATGAATATAATAATAATTAGGATACATATAATCAATGGGTTATTTTCGCTGCCAAAGCAGAACTTACTTTTCCGAGAGCGACAGCCATAGCAGCTAAACCTATTAGGCCACCTTTCTTAAAATTAGGATTTTTCGATAATGCAAAGTCACGTCCTAGGACGGCTAATAACTTCTTTATTTGAGTTGTATTATGAACTGAGGCGAATTCCTTGACCATTCTGAAAATCGGAAGAAATTTACATGAAATCGACGTAAATAATAAAAAAACATACATTATTAAAGGATAAACATATTCTGTGATGTATTCACTTCTCAATTTCAACGGCAGCTGCTCTCCGTTTGTCGTACATTTTATCACTTAGGGCTCGTACACAAGCTGCACTCAAAGGAGCGTAATTCCAGTCCATATTCATAAGAATTTACTTTTTGTGATTTATCAATACTGAAACACGCATATAAAAGAAACACCAAAAACTTATGAAGTAAAACAACGAAGACTGACATATAAAAAATACAAAAGTAGAGAACTCCGGGGACAATCGTCGTCAAAACAAAAGGAAAAATTAGGATTCATCAAGACCGAAAAGTTCAACTTCATTAGCATTATGTACGTGAGGAAAGAATAATGTAAAGTAAACATTCCGTAACTATGTAATATGTAAAATGAGATCGGGGAAGAATAGAGAGAACTGTGTCTAAAGCGACAGAACACTGAAGAATGAAAATGGATGGAAACTGGTAGAAAACGATGAATTTTACAAGAAAGTGGAACAAAATTTACCTGATTTAAAATAATTATTCATTCCTTCACTTCTAACAGAATCATAATTAATCATTTACCTTAGGGTTTACCTACTCGTAATCATCATAATATAGAATTGATTAATAAAATACCACGATATGAATAAAGAATCTTATAGCCAGACAGATACTGGGCTAGTTTTCATGCTATTAGCCGGTTACTAAAAGTACTACTCTTTTGACATTTGAATTCAATATGTTGAGAGATGAACGAAGATCAAAGAAAGATACGACACAAATAGTTAACTTTCATAAAACGCGTTTATTCAGCGACTAAAAGATCAACGTAACATGTGTTGTGGTGGTAGTCATGCAACCTCGCTCACATCGTCACCTAACTACACGGTAACACTGAATCATTCTTTTCCCACTTTTATTCAAACTAAATTAGAAGGAGATTACTCATCTTAGTTTCTTGCTTTTTTATTCCGTTTTGTTACGATCTCAGTTAAAGTCCAATACTTTAAATTGTTGACTTAATTTTTATATTGTTATTATGTTGTTGAAGTTTGTGCAATAAAACAAATTCTTTTTCGTGTTATATATTTTCGTTCGTTTATTAATTTTTCAAATTTCACTCGAAAATTAATTCGCATCCTCGACCAAGAAAACTTAATCATCAGATAGGTCTGAGATTAAAGCTTTTCACTTCATGGTAGCATCGCTTCGTGATCGTTTTTTCGTTCTTTTCAAGCAATCATTGTGTAAATTGGGATAATTTACAAAGAACTGGGATAGTTCTTCACCCGCCAAGTTTCGTTTTTGTGCTGAAAACTGAAAATTTCACCGAATAAACGCCGATAGGTATTGGTCAACTGGTCACCAAAAGTTGCAAAATAATCTTCGAAAGCTGAGTTCAACGTCCAAAATGGTAATCATCAGAGTCATTGGTATGTCAAAACATCTTTAAAAAGTGCGAAAATTGTAATGGTCATCGAGTTCAACCAGTAAATTCAGCCCAAAATCATCAAAATCCAATCATCACCAGATTAAAACTTTGCTGAAAATCGCCAGTATTTCAGTAGTTTGCAACAACTTGTTCAACACTGTAATCGGTAATCGTAATCCTATTCAGGTAACAAAGTATCATGATCATTTAATGTCGTTTTCTATTGTTCTGTTGTGCCAACTATGTCAAGTTACTACTAAATTTTTCTGAAAATTTTTGCTTCATTCCTGAAAGTAGCAAAGTACATTCGAGAATATTCGTTTAATTCTTGAATATACATCAAATAGTATTGAAATTTAATTAAAACAAATTGAAATTATTTATTTTTTTTTGAAATTATTTTTATTATGTTTGAAATTTTATTTGATAATTTAATTTCACTTTCGTTTTCTCGAAATTCTGAATTGATTTTATCAAAAAAATCCTCTCGAAATTTTAATTTTTCTTCTACTAATAAATGATTTTACAAAAAGGTCAGACTATTTTGAGCAAAAAAGATTTAAAAATATTAAGAAAAGCCACTGAAGAAAAAGAAAAGGTCACCGATTTTAAAATAATTTGGGGTGAATACCTAAACAAACAAATTAGTTTCTATTCTACAATTTACTACGAATCTTATAAATTAGACATTTTAGGAAAAATAGTTGAGCACAACAATTATATTTTTATTTCGGATTTTTATACTATAACCAAACAAATTGATGGTTTTATGTGCATAACTAATAATTGCTGGCAGAAATATTTAACATATCGGGCAACTGGGATTGGTATTCAACAATTCTGAAATTGAAATCAGAATAGTAATTTCATTTTCGTTTCCATAAAATACAACCATGAACAATTTCAATTTATAATTTGCAACTGGGTACATAGAACAATTTCAGAAAATTTAATGTTCATATTTTAGATTGATTATTTTTATATTACTATTTATTTAGTTACCGAAATACGGAAAACTGGATCAAATTGAATTACCCTTTGATAAAAATAGTGAAAATTTAGCATTCCTTGATGATTTAATTCAAAAAGAAAATAAAGGTTTTGAGATAGCAATAAGTATTAGAAGAGGAATCATTGAAATTAGAAAAACTAAGTCCAGTCAAATAGAGTCAGAGAAATTTACACTGGCTCCAACTACACCAAAAGCTACGAAAACTCCTGATAAAAGTAAAAATAAACCAATTAGAGCTGAAGCTGATTCACCAAATAAAAGTACAACTTCAGATAAAACCAAAAAAACTCCAGTGAGAAAAGAACTTTTTGAGAGTAGTAATCAAGATATTGAGGATTTACAAACTGAACAAGGTCAATCAGATAGTCCATTAGAAAGTTATTTCAAAACTATTGACAATATGCCTTCTCAAAAAGAAAAAGAAAAAATTAAACCTATTACCTCAGCTGAAACTAAAATTTTTGATGGGAGATTTTATCAACAATGGCGTCAAACAATAAAATATGCTATAAATAGTGCGGAGTACTACAGCGTCTGGCAAAAAAATCATGCATCTCGAAACTATTACACTGAAAATTGTGAAAAAGATATATATAATCCATCACTTGAACATAGGTCCTTCTGTGTAATGCAAGACAATGCAAAACATTTCATTTTAAACAAAGTATCTCCTCAAATAGCTATACAAATTCGTAGCTTGAAAACAGTAGACCAAATTTTTGACAAATTATATTCTGTTTATGGAGCAATTACTGAGGTTGTAGCTAGTCAATCCTACAGTAAATGGGTTGCTTTTAAATGTAAACCTGGAGGCAATATAAATGTATATATCCAAAGATTTGAAGAATTATTACAAGAAGTAAGAGATTTAGGAATGATAATAGAGCCCCTACAAGAATTAAACCAATTTTACAGTGGTCTATGTCATGACCAAGCTATTCCAAAATCAATTTTCAATGTTTTACCTCAGAAGCAGAAAACCATAGAAAAATTGAAAAGATTAATTATAGAGGATTATGAAAGTAAAAACGAGACAGATTTTTTAAAAAACTTTGGAAATTTTAATGTAAATCATAATAATAATGGTCAAAATTATAGAGGCAATAACGGACAAAATTTTCTAGCTAGAAGAAATTTTAATAGGGGATATAATAACAATAATTCTCGTAGCAATTATAATGGATTTAGAAATAATAATGGAAGAAACTTTAATAATAGTTCAAATTCAAATTTTAATGGGCAAGGACGTTATAACTATGGTCCTTTTCGAAATAATAGAGGTACTTATCATCCATATAACAGATCTAATGGCAATAATAATGGATATAATAATAACAATTATCGTGGGAATAATTACAAAAATTATGGGAATAACAGACCTCAGAATTACAGCAATAATAGGCAAAATAGTAATGAGGAAGAAGTAAAAACAAATTTAAAATGTTTTGAATGTAATGAAAGAGGACATTTACAAAAAGATTGCCCAAAAATAGCTAAAATTACAAACAACAGAAACCCCAATCCAAACAAAAAAAACAATGAAGGGAATAAAAAAGAACCCAAACTTTTAAATATGGTCATTAAAAAACCAAACAGATTATGTCTACAAAAAAATTATTATTGGATAGTGGAGCTGAAGTAAACATTACGTCTGACCTTAAAAAATTAAGAAATATAAAAAAACTAAAAAAACCAAGGCAATTTTTAGTTGCAATAAAAGAAAATTATCTTGAGGCAACTCACGTTGGTGAATTATTAATCGTAGTGGAAAATCGTTATGGCAACCAAATTGAAATCAAATTGAGTGAAGTCTTTTATGTCCCAGAACTGGCACTAGACATAAAGTCTGGAATAAAAATAACAGAAAATGGAAATTATGGTATCAATCAGAAACAGTTTGAAGCAGATATTTATGAAATTGAGTCATGAGAAATAATTTTAACAGCAAAAAAAGAATGTGGAGCCTTTTATGTCAAATATGAAATAATTGAGGAAAAAGAAAAGGCAATGCCAATTGTGGAAAATGAAGAGGATGAATGGAATAATTACGAAATTGAGGAAGAAATAGTCGATTCAGAAAATTAATGGGATGAATATGAAATTAGTGAAGAAATAGTAGAAGATGATAATAAAAAATCATCTCAAAATAACAACGCCCGAACTGGCTCTAAAATCACCAGTGTTCGGTCTGGTTCTGGCTTACCCGTACGTTTGTACGAAGTGGCTGAACATGCTTAAATTCTGTTGAATTTCCTTCTTGTGAGAATATCTCTCACGACAAGGTATTCCACAGTGGTGACCTCGACGTGATTTTTGGCTACGTCGTGAGGTTTCTTAGGCGCTTAGGCGCTATTACAAAAAGTGGCGCGGTGCGCTGGCGAGATACTCGCTTGCTCAGCAAATAAAAAAAAAAAAAATTTTGTTGCAGACTAAGATACCCTTTAGGTCGTCGAAGTAGAGTCTGCTGAAGTGGGAATTTATACCCCTCTCTTTAAAATAAATAAACAAAGAGAAACAAGACAGTAGACCTGGAGGAAGAAGGTTGGACTCATCCCCCAACTCCCCCAATTTCGACTCGACACTCTACGAATTTAACAAATATAGAAGAAGGCCCTCAACACGCAGAATTAGCACGACTGGGAACTGCAATAAATAAAGAAGAACTAGCAGTCAAAATGTTGAGAAGTGGTCGAACTTTAAGCCAAAGTTCTGACCCAAAAACACCTGTCCTACAAACACAGGAGCCAGTGTTTTCGACCAGCAAGGAAGATAGTTCTGTGGAATACACTTGTCACCAGAAAGACATAGCAATGGTTCCACCACCAACTGAAAACCCACAACCATCGCAGGGAGGTAGTAGTCAGCCACAACTGACACCCAAAGTTTTGGCGCAGATTTTGCAACTTTTGCAATTGCAGCCAGGACAGAACCCCAACTTCTACAGACGGAGGATAGAGATTCCGGAATTTCTGCCCAATGAGGTAGAATTGTGGTTGACACTATTGGAAGGCAGGTTCAAGACAGAAAATATAACACTAAACCAGTGGTACACACACATCTGTGGAGGCATGCCCCCGCAGATAATCCACCACATTCCGGACATTATGGAATGCCCTTTGACAGAAGATGACAAATATGCCTGGTTTGTCAAGAAGATCAAGAATGTGTTTGGAAAAACAAAGAACGAAATAATTGATGATATGAAGATGGGGGACGACAAACCCTCGATCTTCATGGCGAAGTTAAGACAGAAAGCGGACAATATCGTAGCACCTTCTGTCATAGGCAATCAATTTTGCAAACAACTTCCACAAAGTGTTGTGCAATGCCTAGCCGCTGTTGGTTCGACAGTAATCAATACATCCGCGGATTTGGACTTCCTTGTGAAATCAGCAGATAATGCGCTCGAGTACACCAGGTCAAAGCCGGTGGTCAGTGCAGTATCTGCAGAGACTGGAGAGCTTGCTCAACTTCGAGCCCAAATAGCTCAGTTGACCGAGGAGGAAAAACGGAACAAAAGCCAAGGCTCAATGAAACCCAATAGCAGCTGGCGACAAAGATCTAAATCAAGAAGCAACAATAACAACAGTGGCAATAGCAGAGGACGACAGTCCCGGTCCAGAGACTGCAGATCTAGTTCCAGTAACAGGGGTCAGAGTTCAACTCCCCCTAGAACATCATCTCCCAAAACCCAGTCTCAAAATTGGGATGATAAAAGTTGCTTTTTTCATAACTGGTTTGGCGCAGAGGCCACCAAATGCAACAACAGATGCAGATGGTGGGGTAAATCCTACAACAAGGAAGCGTCAAACTAGAACGAGGGGCCATCTATGCAGCCGAAGACCGCTCAGAAAAATACTCACGCCACCTGTTCATAAAGGACAGGACTAACAGGAGAAGGTACTTAATAGACTCGGGAGCAGACCTGAGCATATTGCCAGTTAACAAAACCCAAAAAGTACTCCCTCCGAAATACCACCTCCGTACTGTGAATGGTCAAAACCTTCCAGCATACAGACTCGAGACCAGCAAAGTCGACATAGGACTCAGCAAAAATATGATGTGGTCCTTCACGGTTGCAGATGTTCCAAACCCGATCCTGGGTGCAGATTTCCTTGCACATTACGGCCTAATCATTGACCTCAAACACGGTAAACTGATCGATAGTGAATCTAAACATTGTGTGGATGGCAAAACGCTAGCTTACAGACTGGACACAAATATATCCAGCTGTACCAAAGTTGACGGACAACTCTTACGGATCCTGTCTGACTATCCTGGAGTCACTCAACCCTCAATTCGCAGGCATCCTACGTACAAACACGACACGGTTCATTACATTGAAAACAAAGGACAGCCTTGCCATGCTAGAGCACGAAGGTTACTGCCTGACAAACTCAAAGCGGCACGGGAGTACTTCCATCGCATCATTGAGGAGGGTGTATGTCGCCCCTCAAAAAGCTCATGGAGCTCCCCTATCCACATGACTAAAAAAGCAAGTGGAGAGTGGCGAATTGTTGGAGACTACAGGGCCTTAAATGCCATAACAGTTCCTGATCGCTACCCAGTCCCCAACATAATGGACTTCAATGCGAACATGAAGGGTAAAACGATGTTCACCAAAATAGACGTCAACTGGGCATTCCACCAAATTCCTATGGCCGACCAGGACGTTCCAAAGACAGTGGTTATAACCCCCTTTGGACTATTCGAATACCTTCGAATGCTGTTTGGACTTCGCAACTCAGCACAAACTTTCCAACGATTCATCAATGGACTGTTTAGGGAATTGCCGTTTGCATATGCATACTTGGATGATATCTGCATTTGCTCTGAAGGCGGTGAGCAACAGCACAAGGAGAATGTGAGAGCCATGGTACAGCGTATACACGCCGCCAGACTCACTATCAACATAGGCAAAAGCTTATATGCACAGACCGAAATTGACTTCCTCGGCTACAAAGTCTCGACCAAAGGCATTTCCCCCTTGAAGACCAAGGTAGAGCCAATATTGAACTTCCCGAAGCCCTCAAATGTCGCTGAACTTAGGCGTTTCTTGGGGATGGTGAATTTCTATAGACGTTGCATGAAGAATGCAGCAGCCGAACAAAGTAAGCTGTTTGCACTAATAAAGACAAGTAAAAAGAAAGACAAAACTCCACTCGAATGGAATGAAGAAGCTGAACAGGCCTTTGAAAATATCAAAGATACACTGGCAAATGCAACTCTATTGGCTCATCCAGACGAAAGTCTGCCGTTATGCGTAAGTACCGATGCATCCGATTTTGCTATTGGTGCAACCTTGTACCAACTTGATAAAGACAACATCAAATTACCGCTAGCTTTCTTTTCGAGGAAGCTCTCCAAAACAGAAAAGAATTACAGCACATACGATAGGGAATTGCTCGGAATTTTTGCTGCGTTGAAGCATTTCAGGCACCAATTAGAGGGTAGATGTTTTTCTGTGTATACTGACCATAAACCCCTAACATATGCCTTCACACAAAAAGCAGAACCGGCATCACCAAGAAGAGCACGACAATTAGACTACATTGTTCAATTGACTACCGACATCCAGTATATAAGTGGAGAACTTAACACTCCAGCTGATGCTCTGAGTAGAATCGAAGCTATCTCGACTCCTGTCCAATTGCTTTATGCTGAAATAGCTAAAGCACAGCTTAAGGATGCAGAATTGCAAGATTTGTTATCGAACGATGATACCACTCTCAAATTGAGACAGCGAAAAATTCCCAGTACTGATGTTTTATTAACATGTGACATCAGTACAGGTAAGAATAGGCCATTTCTACCGGTAAAATATCGCAGGCTGGCTTTCAGCAGTGTACATAATCTGTCACAGGCTGGGCCAAAATGTAGTGCTAATTTAATTTCGGCAAGGTTTGTATGGCCACAAATAAAGTCTGACTGCAACAAATGGGCTCGCAGTTGCCTGAACTGTCAAGAATCCAAAGTAGGAAGACACACTCGCTCGCCCCTCAAATCCTTCAAACAGACAGAGCGGTTTAAAATGGTTCATATGGATTTGGTAGGCTCATTGCCACCATCTCAAGGACACAGATACCGGCAACACGATGGCCAGAAGCAATCCCTCTACACGAGATGTCAGCTCCCACAGTAGCTGCAAGGTTATACAATACCTGGATTGCGAGGTATGGCGTACCAGAAGTCATAATTACGGACCAAGGTCGCCAATTCGAGAGCTCGCTCTTTAAAGAGCTGTCTAATAAGCTTGGTGTTCAACACAGTCATACCACAGCTTACCATCCTCAAGCCAATGGCAAAATCGAGAGATGGCATAGAGCTCCCAAAGCCTCCATCATGTCTCATGATACCAAGAGATGGGTAGAAATACTTCCTAACATCCTCTTAGGCCTTCGATCTGCCCTACAAACCAATACAGGTCACTCTGCAGCACAACTAGTGTTCGGCGAAGAGCTACGCCTCCCAGGGGACTTCTTCACAGAATCAAAAGAAGTTAGCCCCAAAATAATGGTAGAAAATATAAGAAATGATGCCAACACCTTCTTAAAACAGGCAGCTCGCCATGGCCAGCCCAAAATTTACGTCTCAAAACACTTGGCCAATACGTCACACGTATTTGTTAGAGATAAAAAAATGAGATCTGCGCTGGAGAAACCATACGCCGGTCCTTACAAAGTAGTATCACGAGATGAGAAAAACTTTGTGATACTTATTGCAGGCAAACCTCGAACAATTTCAATCGATAGATTGAAGCCTGCTTATATGGTAAGCGACGATAAAAGAATAAAAAGGTTGCATAAGGAAAACACAGAAAATATAAAGACAGATTCCGAAACAAAAACGGAAGAATCTGTCGGAAAAAGTAAAACAAATAACTCACAACAGAGAACAATAAAAAAGTCAGTAAAATTTTTGGACAATGTTACAACTAAAACATTTGATCCCGAGGCCCCCTTATGCCCACGAAAAAGAGGCAGGCCCCTTGGCAGTAAAAAATGTAAAAATTCCCGCCCTTCTCGCATGTCTGAGAGGTTAATGCGAAGAAAATAAAATTTACTCCCGAAAAAGTAATATCCGCTATGTAAGTTGAAACCCGCTAAAAAATGCGAGGAATATTGGAACTCCGTGAGACAAAAGAAACTCCGGAGATAAGCAAACGAGGAATGTCAACAAAAAGAAGAAGACAGGAATAAACAAATCCACGTGCAATACGGAAACAAAACATTGCAACGTGTGAGTACCGTTAAACACAAAGTTAATCTCTACGACGTGACGTCACAAACGGAGATTCCTTTGTAATAGAAATTCGAAAAATTATATTCACTGAGTTTATTTCAGGCATAACTCTGCTTAAACCGATCATAACTTAACCGGAAAACTTGCATACGGCCGAGAATTTTAAGCGCTATCCCCTCTACATGTTGATAAGAAGATTCGGAAATAAAGAAAAATAACTGTAATGGTAAATCGAAAAATGAAGTAAAATCACCCATTTCAGAACTGCCAAGCAACTTGGACGTGTTCTCTGAATATTTTTTGGTTCCTTTTCCACAGCAACCTATTCTAATGTCGTTTCCCAACACCATCCTGAAGTCCGCCATCTCCCAGTCTAATCGGAAAACTGCTGAGTTCTCACAAACTCAGCAGAAGAATGAACAGAAAACGGAGATGGACCAGATAGAGGAGGAGCTGCTAATGAACACGGCTCCTCCGGTTAACGATGTCCTAGTGGAGATGACCACTCCGCTACCTCCGATAATCTCTCCTCCCTGGTACCCGAAGGAATCAGCCCCGACTCTGGAACCACCGAAGCCGGAGCCAAAGCCCGAGGAGAAGGGTGAGAGGATGAGATTTTTGTTCACGGCAGAGAGGGCCGCGAATGAAAAAGCGAAGATGGCTACCTGGACATCGGAGAATTCCAACTCCCCTATGCTCAGGAAGCCGACGTTTAAGCATCCGCTGCCCCCTCACTCCCGTTATCACCCCTACACCCGATCAAAAACTGTCCAACCAAGGCGTAGGGGAGAAGACAGCAGAGCTGCCTACCTGGCCCAAATACACGCCCGTAGGGAATCCTACGAGTGTGTCAGGGCCGCAGTAGGTAGCGCCCTAGCGAAGTGGGAGGCCGATCAGAGGCGAAAGTAAAACCCGCACGTCCCCCAGGCCTTGTGCATTTTTGGTCATTTTTGCGGCGCAAAAACTGGGGGGGAGTAGCTGTGGGGACTCAACAGTATGAGGTGAAGGGCTCAGACCCCTCAACGACAGTCGCCACCCCAAAGGGCAGGCCAATTACTCGTCTCAATGATGTTAAAACACACGAAGTACGTTCGATCGTAATTACCTGTACGTACTTACAGGTAATGTACGAGTACCGAATTGTGACATCACCAAACAATGTCACGATCCGTACACAAACTGGCCAGCCATCTCTTATCACGATAGAGGATGATGCGACCTGGCCACCCTCACCAACGTACCTATTACCTTACGTACGTGTGCTTGTGTGCGTGTGAATAAGTTGTATATAAACCGCCCGAACTGGCTCTAAAATAGCCAGTGTTCGGTCTGGTTCTGGCTTACCCGTACGTTTGTACAAAGTGGCTGAACACGCTTAAATTCTGTTGAATTTCCTTCTGGTGAGAATATCTTTCACGACAAGGTATTCCACACATGTATTATCGACTCGACCATCCTTTGTTAAATGACATCATTTTTGACCATACTCAACATGACTATTTTTCCTTTGTAACGAACGTCGATTTCATTTATTGAATTCATTCATTCATTCATTCGTCCGTTAATTGCCGTTTCAGAAAGACAGATAAAACTTAGTCGTATCTTCGTTCGTTTCTTTGTGTATAATAATCTTGAATTTTCTAATTTCACTACCGGATTTTAATCGTGTCAATATACTCTGCTTTTGATTACGAGTTCACGAAACCTTATTTACGTGCAAATTAGATCGAGTGGAATACCCGGAAACGAACTTACATATATATAACATTTTCATATCGTACATGTGGTGACACTGACTGTCACATAATATTATTTTTCACCTTTGACTAACGAGACTGTTCTCTAGAGATGCGCGTTTTAGTTCATTTGGTGGATTTAGTTCAACAGGTCTCAGTCTTCTGAATGAACTAGTTCAAAATGAACAAAATGAACTGCATGAATCGAACCTTTGAGTATGTATTATTTCATGTGGAGAGCTGATTCGTATACATTTTCTATACATAGTTAATTTCAGACATAGAAAGCCTTTCAGGGAATGAAATGACTTCTTTTACAATCGAGTATATCTATATATAATTCTTATATATAGATATATTTGCGTATAAAAGAAGTCATTCCATTCCCCAAAAACGCTTACTATTTTGTTTCGTTTTTTGGTGATTGATAAGAAATTTCACCCATCGGGTGATTAACTACAATGCTGTGACATATAAGAGTGAACTAGCTTGTATGTCTATACCTTTAACTATATAGCTTAATGGACTGCTAGAACTGATAAGAAATACATAGAGTTAAATGGAACATCACTGAAGCCACTGTTAACAGGCGTTATTTTTACAAAAAATGACCTTTGGTGATTTTTAAGAGTTTATCCGTTCTAGAAACAACAAAAAATCAGAAACAGCATACCTACTACATATGAAATCGATACCTATTTTATTTATCGTGAAGTAAAAATTATTAGAAATATATTTCAAAACGAAGAAATTTGTGATATTTCAACAGACACCATCAATTTCTAATCACTTCAAACTTTTATAGGACAAATAATGTACCTACTTGAATCTTTTACAATAACTACTTATTTCAGGCATTTTAAAAACAAAAAACGGCAAAATAAAAGCCAAATTTTCATAAATGTCATCCAATTGTTTATTTTCAATAATGTTCATATCATCTGAAATTTATTCTAAATTCGAAAAACATTTTCTCTGATCAAATAAAATAAAATAAATTTTCACTCAAAAAACGTATTTTAGCTCATTTAGGACTCGCTCAAATTCTTACAGAAGTTCAAAAGTTTTTTTCAAATAACAAATCAACAAATGATGAAACTATTTACCTGAGTGCCCAATTTTTTGGTTTAAGAAAACCTTACTTTAAACTTTTCAAGAAAAAAGGAACTCTATCCAAAACTTACATTTTCACATTCTGAAGAGTTTGTTGACTAATTTAAATCATTATTCGAACGTTTCACTCATTAATTTCAGACAATAAATTGGTATAGCATTCTAATATTTCACTAGTATCTGCTTATATTGTTAGAAGTCATGAAAATATAACTCGATACAAATTCAGTTTTCACACAAAGTACCTTTTTCAAAAAGTAACACCTGCATTGTTTGGCTTCAAGATTTCATCAGTTCTAGCAGTCCATTACGGTATATAGTCAAAGATCTATACAATATAACTTTGATTTGATAATATCTTTTAGTTCAAAATGAACTAGTTCATTATCATCTTTCGGTCTCGTTCATTTAGGTCTTTCAAAAGATTAGTTCAAATGAATTAGTTCTCGGTCAACCGACACAGACACATCTCTACTGTTCTCTATTCGTCGTTGTTACGATGTCTTAAAATAAAATAGTTGAGTTCATATTTTTCTAACTGTGTTAACTCTCCTTAACAATCTGTACATACAACAGTGTATAAATAATATTCAACATTTAGAGAACAGTATTAGACAGTTCAACTACAATAATTTTGAATAGTACATTATAGTTTAATGTAATTTTGAACAGTATAGTACAATTATTCTATTCAAAACATTAGTTTACATACCCTTTCAAAGTTTACACTGTAACTAAGGTGAGTGTGAGATAGGTATTTGCTGATTAAAGGAATTTGTATCTTGGAGTATATTTGAAGCACCAATGTACTGAGGTAACCAAATACCTTGTTGGAAAATGTTGAAACGTTTTAGGAATGTGGAGGAAGAATAACAGCAAATAATTTATAAGGAAAATTGTCAACAAAAATCAAAATTTTTCGTGTATCAGAATACGTTTATTTATCATTAAAATAGACGAATATATGTCACAGTTGTCACGTTAATGTATTGAAAAGTCAAATGAGATGAGTTTATTTTAAACAAAAAATTTTTTTCAACCTGAGAATTCTTTGTACTTACTTGTCATAAAAGCTCACTTCAAAATTATTTATAGTCACCAGTTTTAGACGACGTAAAAATTATCGTCGCTTAATGTATCTAATAATCACACGTGTTTTACAATGACTCGACTCTTATCCGCTAAACTGTTTGTTATGGAAATTTTTTTTGATAAAAAGAACCCTCAAATACACGGAACTCTACTATCAGCATACACACCACTCCCACAAACAATAACTGTAATTGAGTTAAATATAGAGGAATAACATAATAAAGCATATCTATTGTCCAAACCGAATGAGCAGTCACTTGTAAAATACTAAGAAAATATAGTAATACCTACTTACCTAAAAGTTGAGCGACAGATGAGGGACAACAGAAATGATGTAAGTCAAAAATTTGTACATCGGAGTACTTTCCATATTATAAATATAATTCACAATAATTTTGCTTTTGACAGGTTCGTTACAAGGAAAACTGTATTTGAATAAAGTTATTTTTTTAAATTTGATGGCTTTTTAAAATCCAATAGGGTTCTCAGACTTTTTCCTCTCATACGTTGGGCGATATTCTTAGTCTTCATTTAAATTCACTTAACGGGAAGGGCATTTACCTTCCTAACCAAACTTGAATTTTCCCTTTAGAATTCATGCTTAAGTGACAAAAATGACGCTTCAAGAATACCAAAACAATTGAGTACACTTAATTTCTTCCTTAAGGGGTTTACGAAGGGTCTACTTAAGGGAACCGAACGACTATAAGAATATGGCCCAAGATCTCTTCGGGGCAACTTACCGAATTTCTTTTTGATTTACCTTGTTTTGGTGTGAGTGTCTTCCAAAATTTGTAACCATTTCTCAATAAAGCCAAAACATTGTGTTAAAGCTTGCAATCAACATAAGTTTTTCTTACTGACTCGGAGATATTCAGCACTTTAACAGTACGCATTTCTACGAGTCTGTCATTTGTAAAGCTCTTAATTATGAGGGACGAATTTACTGCAGACGTTTCAAATATTTACCTCCGAAGATAATTGCCTAGCAAAATTGGTATCAAATACGTCGGTCATGGAAACAAATGCCCCCGCCTCTTCCAATTATAAAATTCAAATTTTTCGACTTCACGTTTATTATAATGATGGTAGTAAAAGAATTATATAATTTCCAATTGGATTTCCAGAATAAAACAAAGTATGTCTACTTATAGCTATGGAAGTACTTTTTGGGCTAGAAATAGGAAACTAAAAGAAAAGAAAAATATCATTTGACAAATATTTTTACTAAGTCTCATTAGAACAAAAGAATTTAAAAAAAGATACCCCTAGAGTGACCTAGACGCGCAATTTTACTATATGTCAGATTTTTTTTTTTTTGCAGGAGTCTAATTCCAGTTCCTAGGATGGGTTGTCCTCTCATCCCGCTAGCCTACCTATGACACTTGACAACATGAATGTATGTATATCCTCCAGACATTAGATAAAATGAGAACAGCCAAAGCCCAATAAAAAAAAAAATCGATCATGCATTCAAATGGTTGATCCAGAGTGCGTTCAGAAACAAGCGTCTAGGGACACCGTAAGGTAAATTTTTTTCAGGTAGTTTCGGAATTGGCCGAACACTTCGTTCGACTTGGGATTTTCGTTTGTTTTGTTTGTTAGTTTATTGACAATAATGGTAGTTGGAAAATGGGTTACCTAATTGTTTAATTTTTGATGTTTTTAAATATGAATTGCAAATCGCAATTCATCTGCGACCTATGTCAAACTTCTTTTGGTAAAAAACATCATGTACTCAGGCACATTGAAAACATTCATTCCATTAATAGGCCTACCAGTGTAAAAAAATTCAAAAACATCGAAGTAAAATCCAATGTTTTCTATGCTGTTTTTCCTACAATACTTCCTGTGCATACGATCGTCATTTAGAAAATAAGTAATGTTCTTTTCTGTTTCATTTTCTTTGCATTCATGTTGTTGTAATGGAAATCCCACCTTCTCTCTTTCTTCATCATCATCACGAACACATTATATATATATATATATGTCATATGTACTTTCTCATCACGAAGTGTTTCCTCTACTACTCTCGATCCGATAACGCTTTTGCTTCGCCATTTCGTATTTCGTTTGTGAAACATAATTTAGTAGCTAATAAAATGTCAGTAAAGTAAAAAGTCTCAAGTTCTTTCGATCATCGTTCTGTACGCCTCACATCATGGTAGCCATCGCTGTGGTAGAACTTTGAGGAGAGACTTAGAAAATTTAAATCGATGAAATAATTTTTTGAATTAATTTGCTGCTGTGCGAAAATTTTTTATGTTTTCCGTTGAATAATACACGAAGTAATTACCGTGTTTTTTCGAGAAGTTTTAACTCGAATGTTAATTTATTTTCAATTTTGAAAAATTCAAAATTAAATGAAAAATTAAAAGCTGAAGTTCCAGACTTAATAACGGCCAATCCTGGAAGTCATCGAACGCTAAATCCAGTAAGGACCGCCAAAAAGATCGAGTGAACAACCAAAGGAAACCTGCTCCCGTCATCGAGGACTCATCGTAGATCCACACATCGAAGACACAATTTTTCGGCCAACTCAAAACAAAATTCAAGCAGGAAGTACAGAGGTAGACAGCGAAGCATCGAAGACATAAATTATTCATTGGCACAGCGAAAATTATAAGGTAAAATTTTTTTTGTAAAGATAATATTTGTTGAAGTGAATTATTTTTCGTGTTTATGCGATTGTGTTTGAACTGAGGCTATTAAATTAAGACTGTTTGAAGTTATTTATGTCCCCTACAATAAAATTGTTTGAAGGAAAAATTGGTGAGTATAATATTGAGAAAGAGGAATTAAAAGAATTAATAAAAAAGTTTGAAGGTGAGAAAGTTGTTGATATAAAGATAACTTCACGGGCGAGATAATATTAGAATCGTTTATAATAGATATATTGGGAAGAATTGAAGACATTAGCAGTTTGAAATATATTAAAATTTTAGAATCTTCAGTAAATTATTTTTCGAGCAGAATTATAGTTCTGATAAATCGAAAGACAAATTTATGAACAGATTCTTTAATTAGTTAAATAATAAAACTGGATAATATCGAAAAAGGTGAAAAAGGAAATAGTGAAAAGGAAAATTTAATTAAGGAAATTGAAAAAGAATCCATAGAAAATAAGAAATATATAGCTGTTATTAATAAAGAAAAAAGTGTGTTAGGTTTTCGTTAAATTAAAGAAAATATGGCATCCCAAAATGAAATTAAACCCATACAAGCGCCATTGGGAAAGGTATTTAATGGAAAATATTACTTGGACTGGCGCAGGATGATTATTTCAGGTATTAGGGGAGCCGGATATTACGATATTTTCAGGGAATACGAATTCCTACAATTATATATTAATCATATAGACGATTTAAATTTCCGACCCGAAAAAGATATGGTGAGTTATTGCAAAATGCAAGACAATGCCAAGGCATTTGTATTAGAAAGAGTATCAAATGAAATCACAAAACAGATAAGGGACTGTAATACAGCAATATTAATGTTAAAAAAGTTAGATAATATTTATGGCACGAAAACTTCAGTCACAGCAAATATGGCAAAGGCAAAGTGGATGGAATTCAGATTTCAGCCTGGTGGAAATATGAAACGTTTTTTAAAAAAATGGGATGAATTGGTAACTGACGTAAGAGATAGTGGCAAAGAAGTTACTGAATCAGAAGAATTAGAGAATTTGCAATTGGCTTTATGCGACGAGCAGGCAATTGCAAAAATGCAATATGAAAATTTACCTTCAGATGAAAAAAATTTGGATAATTTTAAAAGAATATTGAGAGAGGACTCTGACCAAAAATTTAGGGATCAGACCTTAAAAAAGCAAAATAATAATAATAATCAATCGAATAATAATTATAGAATTAATGGAAATAATAATAATAGATATAATTATAGGGGAAGATATAATAATTATAGAGGTAGAAATCTATAGAGGAAATGGCAATGGTCATAATAACTATAAGAATGGCAATAGAAATAATTTTAATAATAATGGTAATGGTAATGAAACAAACCAAAACCAAAATAATAATACGAACAACAGTGTCAATAATAATAATAATGGAAATTATAGAGGAAACAATTATAGGGGTAACTCAAATTATAGAGGTAATAACTATAGAGGTAATGGTAGAAATTATAATCAAAATAATACGAAATGTTACAAATGTGGGCAATTTGGGCATATAGCACAAAATTGTGGCAATAATAACCCACAACAAAATAATAATAACGATAATTTTAATAATAATCAGGGAAATTATCCCCCAAAAACGAATGCAAGTCAACCAAATACTAATAAAAAAGATAGTGCAGAACAGCAGGTGAAAATGTCTTGCATGGTCAAAAAATTTAATAGAAATAATAATGAATGGTTATTGAATGAATTGATTAATAATAATAAATATAACAATGAAAATTATACAATGTTAAACCACAAAGCAATTTTGGATGGAGCTGCGGAGGTGCATCTAACGTCTGATTTTAATAAATTAGTAGATGTTAAAAAATTTGTAACTCCAATAAAATTGCAATGTGCTGGGAAAAATACATTCTTATATGCCACTCATACAGGAAGAATGGTAATCAAAGTCGAAAATTCCAATAAAACTCAGTCATTGATAGAATTGAATGATGTCCATTATGTGCCGGATCTAAACCTAGATATTATTTCAGCAATAAAAATCACAAATACAGGTATAATCAATATCGACCAACAGAAAGATATTGCGAACATTAACTTTATTGAAAATGCAGAAATAATTTGACTGCAAAAAAAGAGGAAGGAATTTTTTACATATATTATAATGTCGAAAATAAGAATAAAAATATAGATAATAATATTAATAATAATGAACAAAATATAATACGTGCCCCCGTCACTCAAAATATAGACGATGAATGGGATGATTTTACAGTAGAACTGGAAATTCAAGAAGAGGATATTAATACTGAATCACCTCAGGGGGGTGAAAATGATGAAATAATAATAGAAAATAATGAAAACAATAATAATATTAATAGACCACAAATAAATAATAATATCAATAAAAAATTATTAATACATAAAAGACTTGGGCATTTAAATGCCAGATATCTGCAAAAATTAAAAACTTTAGCAGTTGGCATTCCCGAAAATATAAATTTTAGGGATGAAGATTTTGTAAATTGTCAGATATGTTGCATTGCAAATAATTCAAAACTAGGACATACTGGTATTAGGACAAAACCAACAAGGAAATTGGAAATAGCGTCCTCAGATATTATGGGTCCATTTACACCCTCTGTGGCAAATCAAAAATACATTTTAAATTTTATAGATCATTTTTCAAAGTATACTTTTGTCATGCCTATTGCTAACAAAAGCCAGGTGACAAATGAATTTAAAAACATTATAATATCTATGAAAAATAAATTCCCTGAATATCCCATAGGGACTATAAGATGCGATAATGCAAAGGAATATACCGATGCAAAAATAATAAATTATTGTAATGAGGTTGGCATAACAATGGATTATGTGGTGCCATATTCTCCAGAATTGAATGGTGTTGCCAAAAGGCAAAATCAAACTTTAATGAGGAGAGTACGAGCCATGTTGATTGATGCCAATCTAGACATAAAATATTTGTCCTATGCTGTAGTTACATCAGCCTATTTAATTAATAGATCCCCCACAAAGGCAAATGAAGGATATAAAACGCCTTACGAGTTATTCTATGGAATAAAACCAAATTTAAAAAATCTTAAAGTTTTCGGATAGAAGTTAGAAAACAAAATGCTACGAAAGCAAAAGCAAAATTAAAAAATAAAATAGACCCAAAATTAGCACACAGAGCCGAAAAAAATATAATGATGGGCTATATAAATACGGGATACTGTCTTAAAGACACTTATAATACAAAATCCTTTATTTCATGTGATGTGAAAATGGATGAAACACAAAATAGAAAATCCTTATTAATAAACAATAAACCACTAACAATAAAATCAGCAGACTATGAATATGATCTAGGGATAATTAACCCAATTATTATGATTGTCAACATTAGAGATAATAAAATATATATAGAGGATAATATTCCTAAAACTTTCTCTGAAATTGATACAAACCCATTTAGGGAGGATTGGATTAGAGCCATAAATGACGAATTCAATTCTCTCGATGACATGAAGGTATGGAAAATAGTGGATTATGATTGCCAAGAACTTATAGACATGAGATGGATTTTCACAATAAAATTTGATGAATTTGGAAATCCAAAACCAAAAGCGAGACTTGTAGCAAGAGGTTTTAAAGATCGAACCGAATATGATATTGCTGAAACCCATGGCCCAGTAGCATCGATAGGAACAATAAGATTATTATTATCTATAGTTAATAAAGAAAAATTAATAATGGTACAATATGATGTGAAAACCGCATATTTAAATTCACCAATAATAAAACCTATTTTTGTAACGAGACCTGAAGGAATAAATATAAACACGAATCAGGTACTCGAATTAAAAAAGTCAATTTATGGATTGAAAACATCTAGCAAATCATGGTATGACTTATTGGACATGAAAGTGAAGGATATGGGCTTTAATAGAACCAAAAGTGATAGATGTCTTTATACAATAATCAATAATGATGAAAAAATATACTTTTTAACATATGTGGATGATATATTAATTGCATCAAATTCGCAATCATCCATCACTAAAATAAATGAGGAATTGCAGAAAGACTTTACAATCACTATAATAAATAATCCTAGATTTTTTGTAGGTTTAGAAATAGTTAGAAACATCGAAAATAACACAATAATACTTTCACAATATAAACACATAGATAAAATGTTAAAGAAGTTTGGAATTTTGGAATTAAAAAATACGAATACCCCTATGGAAACGGGCTTAAAAATAGATAGAATAGAAAATGGTAGAGATGATACCGAATATAGGTCAATGATAGGAGGGCTATTATATTTAGCGAGACTTACAAGACCGGACATATTGTTCCCAGTCAATTTTTTCTCACACTTTCAAAATAATTCCAATGACACACTAAAAAATTATGTAAAAAGAATTTTTAGATGTCAATACAACAAAAAATTATAATATAATATATAAATCGAAAGGGGATGGCATACAGGCTTATATTGGAAACAAATATAGACTTAAACAATCTCAAAAAAGGTAAGTCAATAACTGGTTTTATGTTATTTGCTAATGGAGACTTGGTGGAGTGGAATTGCTCTAAGCAGACTATTCACGCCTCATCAAGTACTGCAGCAGAAATAATTGCAGTTTTTGACACTTTAGATACCATAAAAGTCATACATAATATGAATTATGAAATTTTTGGACAAAAATTGATCGTAGATATAATGGAAGATAATATTTCGACACAAAAAATATGTTCAGGGGGTAGCCAGAAAAAATCGAGAACTCTAATGATTAAATGCTACTCGATTTTAGAGGAATTGGAAGAAAAAATAATATGTTTTATAACTGTAAGTTCTGAGAATCAATTAGCCGATATTTTGACTAAATCATTAGATCGTTCAAAATTCGAGAATATAATTGTCAAAATATTGAATGACACTAACATATACACATAATATAATAATAATTCGTTTATTTCAAAGTAATAATATATTAAAAATTTTCATTTCAAAGTACAAGTCTTCCCAAGTCCAAATATAAGTCGTAACATGAAAATAAGTGCTGAAAAATTAACCTTCAATTATTACAAAAATAGTACTTAACAATACCATTTAACTAGAAAATTCTTACAAGAGATAGATACTCAATTTCTCGAAAATTGCAACAAAGAAAACAGCATTAAAATTGAGCAAGAAACTGTAGAGTATTAAATATAATAGAGGACGCATGCCCATCTAAACACTGCTATGAAAAACAGCACCACTTTTGAAGTAGTTGTCCCCATTCTTACCATATCAAATTCAAATTTGTTCGCCTCTACTGGGCCCATCAACAATGATGAGAATTTTTTTTTAAATAATTGAATTAAATGAACGAATAAATATAACTGATAGTTCAGAAACTACATCAAATTAATGAAAATTGTATGGTTCTTTAGGAGTGGAGATACTTCGTCTAAAAATCAATGCCATTTTTTGTCTTGCATGCCTCTATTATATTAATTACTATGTGGTAACACTGGTAACAATCAAAACACTCCAACCGTTTAGAATGGTCTGGTTGTTTTACCCATATAGGGTAAGTTTTATCCCAGTAAATAGTTGGTAAAAAATTACTCTAATGATTTTGATTGTTAAATATTTGATAACAATATATTGGGTTAGAAGCATCTACATTCAGTCAAAGTGGATATTTTTATTTGTATTATCATAGGTTATAATAGTTGTTTTTAGAGGCTGGTGTTGTATGTAGTCATGTTTGAAATGACAAAATTTCAAGCTTCTTCGTGGTGCTTTGCTATTATGTCTATACGATCACTCTGGCAAACCTTGTTCAAATCCTTATGACGATCAAAATTTTTTTTATAATAATTTTATTTTTTCATTATTTTTTTGTTTTAATTTCACATGGTGTCTTTCAGAGTTGATCAGCCAAATTGTTTATTATATTAAAAAAAAAAAAAAAGCTTAACAGGCAGAAGTCTTTATATTTTTATTCTCTTAAATATTTTTCATCCATCTTCTGTTTATGAATGTAACTGGAAATACTCAAAAAAATGTCCTCTTTGTCTAATTACAGGCACTTGTATTGTGTTTTAATTGTTTACACTGACATTTAGAGAAATTGTTTGTTTTGAAGTGGGTAAATTTGAGGTAATATTTCAACTATCTACTAACAACCATCGTTGTTTTGATTGTTCATTCTGAAGATGCTACGGAGAAACTCAGATGGCATGGAATGAGAATAGCGAGTAGAATTTTCCAGAAGTTGTAGAATATAACAGTTCCAAGTTTGTAGGATTATTGATGCCCAAAAACTAAACGTTCATTAGTTTAAGTTACTCTCACTGATTTCCATCAGGTTTTTTTGAAGACTAATGTTGGCCACTTTTGATAGGAATTACAAAATTAATTTTCAAATTCTTACCCTCATATTATAATGTATCCAAAGAAAGCTGTAATTCTAATATAGGTACTCACATTTTCCATTTTCTTGAAGCGTGAATTGGCAGAATGTGAATATTGGTGGATGTGTGCAAAATTTGATCACAACTCCCTTTAATAAATGTTTTCTTGCTTTGCCACCATTGTGAGACTGAGAGCCCAAAAATACATTTCATAGTTTTTTTGTGTGTTTTTATAACAAGATTAATGAGCTCAAAGGAATTATTTAAATCAAAGCAAGGCATAGCCTCTTTATGTATCCTCAGACAAATACAACTTGGTAATCACATCATTATTCTTAGATGTTTAGAAGTCCGAGATTTTTTCGATATCAAAATAAAAATATTTTTAACTTCTGATGGCAACATAATATGACGGCATCTTGTAGACAGAAAGCTCAAGTCAAGATAATATAGTGTCCGAAGTAAATTAAATATGAAGATGAAAGCTGATGAAGACAATAACCAAATGAAAACAGTTCATCAGATTTCAATTACAGATTCACCATAGGTAAAAACAACACCCTGTATAAACAGTAGAATTTCACTTTGACGACAGATAATTCAAATACGGTACGACCAAACAGAATTCAATACATGGTAAAAACCCCACCAATAAGACACATGCTGCCACAAAAAAGTTGCCATGGATGGGGCATTCACAGGCACCCACGTACACAGGCCTATGTTTTCAATATATTTTTTAAGTCAATTAAACCTCAGCTGTTTCCTCCAGAACT